>CABFOW010000946.1:71209-150585 GCA_902141385.1 Timema californicum
ATATATATATATATATATATATATATATATATATATATATATAAAGTATATCAGTGGATATAAAGGGTCGAGTGGTGGCCATTTTAACAGAGATTCTATTTACCCCCTCAACACCTGTTTCATCATCTACTCTAATTGTATTTATTTATTTATTTGAGGTATTTAACGTGAACTTTCTGAACTGACTGATTGTACCAGCACATAATCATTTCTAAGAGTCAGAAAGGACCTGCCAATTTTGCCGGGAAAGGTATTTTCACATAATTGTTATGGTTCTTTTACATGCCACACTCAACAAAGGATCAACGGCTTTCCTTACCTTCCGAAGGAAGTTGTGATACGCATTTTTATAATTCAAGAAAATCCGTTGACCCCAGGTGGGTTTAAGCCCATGACCATCGGGTCCTAATGCAAGCATTTTACCCCAAGACCACTGAGGTCAACCATTAAAATCTTGACGTTCGTAATACTTGGTCGACACCTTCACCACTGAAAGCTAAGTTCCGTTAAGAGGAGAGCGAACAGCACTTTGCAATCCTCAACTACCCCATCACCTGCAGTCAAAATTTCGTCCACTGTCAGACTAGAATTCTGTCAGAGAGATGCCACAACCATCGAGCACACCCGTCGAAACCTCAGGATTGGTCGTAATCGATTCTATAGCTGGTGACATGCACCTCTTGAATAAAATGTCAGCTTCCATCAAAAACTCTGCCTTACTTGATTTCTCAGTCTCCTTCTCCACAAATGTTGATACATTTTCTCTAAGACTCAACCTTCCTCATCCCTAACCATATAAGTGTATGAGGATAGCCCATACAAATAGTAAGATGGGGTGCATAATATAAATACAATTTAGAGATGGGACGCTCAAATTAATCGAAACTTATGGCCTTCAAGAGATTAGAGATTTGTAAAAAATCTCAAAAAAGTTTCTCTAATACAATTATGAAGACATCGACATCAAATAACAATTTTAAGCACTTGGTAAAAGAAATTATATAAGCTTGTGTAGTTGGAAGAGAGAGTAACATGCACACATATAAAATAAAATAAACGTGTATTATTGTATTATAAAAGTGTTCTTTTTTTAGCACCGCGTCTTACTACCCGTTCGGGTTATACGCTTATGTACTAATTACTATAATGTGTTAGGGATAAGGAAGGTTGAATTTAGAGGAATTTTATCAGAATTTGAGTGGAGGGAGAGTGGTAAAACATTTAGGAAAAAACAATTTTCAGTGCAGCCGACCGGAATAAAACCCCAATTTCCCAATTATCGGCAGCCATTCTATTGCGAGAGTAGCACCTTATACCATGCGGCCACTGAATAGGGTGGTTAACTTATTGTTTTTAATATTGTTGCTAAACATTTCAACTCATTAACCCTGTCAAATAATATGTTGTTCGCAGTAATATCTACATTATCGACCCCAATCTATGTTTTCTTTCTTTTCAGCATTCGCTGCTCTACCTATTTCCTCACTAGCTCACGTAAAGTGTCAACAAGAAAAGCAAAGTTGTGCAACTGGCCATACAATATGAAATGCAACGAGCCCATGTTCCTTCCTATCATCTCTCTCATCCCCCATATGGTCTGATTATGACATGAGTTTAATTTTTTTCGTAAAAAAAGGACAACCCGTGGAAAGCCAGCCTCTCCCTCCTCGACAGTTGATTCTCACCCATCACCATGGCAACCACACAAAAGAGACCTCGTACTGGAGTTTAGTTTCCCGCTTATAATGGCGCTGAAAAAAAAACTCGGCCCGGGTCATGAGGTAAATAAAAAAGAAATGAAAATTACACACTTTCTGAACAAGAGTTTAAACGGCGGCGCACCTAGATACTGACAAAAAAATTACTTCAGAGAAGTGTATTTCTTTTGAAGGCAGGACAGAAAGGACTACAGCTCCGAACGCTTTAAGTGTTCTTTTTTTGTCCTAATTCTTTACCAAGTGGCGCTGAAGTAGATTAAGAAAAAAATAAATTAATGAGTATAGGTATATAGGCTATCACTCTGGGAAGATGTAAATATGTTTCTACAGGAGATATATTTTATTTTGACCAAAATAATGTTTTGCTATAAAAACTGAAAAAAAAACCCTCACAATTGCTTGCGCCCCCTATATCCCCAGTAAAGCCTACAGGAAGTATACACAGGAACGCCTTATTTAAGTTGTTTGGTTTTAGTATGCATCATTTCTCAAAAAATGTACTGTGAAGTAATAATATCGATGTTTGAAACCAGATAATTTGAAAGTGACCGGTAAATATATGTAAACGATACCATGCCCTACAATATTTCAGGAAAAGGGGATACAGGGGGATAAGTTATTTGTTTCAATCAACGTGCTTAATTATTCAGTTCACTTTTCCTCTATACAAAGCGATATAGTGAACGCGAGTTAAGGGCAATATTTTTCAAGTTTTTATATAAAAACGTCTTTTGGCCAAAAGAAACCAATTAATTCACCAGTAGAACCATATAATCTAATTTTCTTAACATGGTTGGTTACCTCAAGAGTTCTTTAATATATGTCAAGCGTATCCTGGAATGAAATTACTAATTTTTCTCATTTAAAAATATTTTCCCCATCGACCTCGGTGGTCTAAGGATGGTTTCACACCAACGAGTCCTGAGTCGAGTCTGACTCACCGATTGAGACAAGTATATATTGTATTTGATAGCACGATGGAGGACCAATACCTTTCACACAGGCGAGTCAAGTCACCCCGAGTCTAACCGAGTCTAGCCGAGTCAAGTGTATTATTTCCCCGTGCTTTCCAAGGCTAACAGAATGGACACTGAATACCTCATTGTTCTTGTTCAAGAGAATCCTTCGATTTATAAGTCGTCCCATCCTAAACATCGGGATTGAAATGCAGTTTCCGCTATCTGGAAACAAATGTGAAAAACTACCAAATAAGCATGGCATCACATTAAGTGGGTAAATTCACACTAAGTAACGTTTTTTTAGACGTCTAAGCCGGCATCTCCATACAATTGTATTTATAGAAACCGCTAGGACTGCATCCATCTCTCACGAGCACTTTGATCAAACTAGTTTACTCGATGACTCGACTCACTAGTGTGAAAGGACCTGACTGTAGTTAGATTAGACTCGACTCCATTAAACTCGACTCGACTCGGGACTCGGTGTGTAATCAGCCTTAAGGTAAATAATCCGATGTTCGTGGGTTAGAGCCCAGCCGGGGTCGACGGATTTTTCTTGAGCGATAACAATCCATGGCACAGCTTCCTTCGGAGAGGAAGTAAAGCCGTCGATCCCATGTCACCTTTGGAATGTAAAATAACCCTAGGGATTATGTGAACATCTCTTTCCCGGCAAAATTCGTAGGCACTTTCTCTGTCACTCATTAGATTATTGTGGGCTGATGTAATCAGTCGGTTCAAAAATTGCACGTTATATACCTCAAATAAATAGTAACACTTTTTTTTATCTAATGCCGCTATGTTTATGACAGGTATTCAACAACCTGTTGATTTCAGCATGTGAAGAAAAGGAAAATCTTTGTTTCTACTGGAACGATTTATTTTGGCCAAAAAATGTTTTAATATAAAAAGTGCAAAAATACTGCCCTTAACTCGCGTTCCCTAAACTCCCACCTAAAATGCTTGCCATTAACTGTCTTAAATTCAAGAATAATCAAATATTTTTATAAGTTTATTTTTATAAATTCCTTGTATTTTCTAAACAAAATAATAAATAAATCCTGTGCTTTACCGGTTCTCCCAGTTTTTCACGTGCGTGGGAGTCCTGAACAAAAAGTCATTAAATCGATAACAAAGGTCAGCCATTTTACTTAAAGCAAATACCCTCACATTATGATATTTCTTATAATAATGCAGTTCTGACGCTTCGAAACCACAAAAATTATTCTTAATTAACATATAATTTTGTTGTATCCGTAATAATAAATGACTCCATTTGTATAAGGAGGGCTATTTCTGTTTCCTATACCCTTCATTTTGGTAACAAAACTGCGGGAATTTGCGTAAAACGTAATTTTTTAATTTTTTTATTTTATTTAGCAGCGCGTCTTACTACCCGTTAGGGTTATACGCTTTAAGTACTAATTACTCTAATGGATTAGGACTTGGGAAGGTTTAATTATAAGAAGTGAACCCGCATTTGCGTGGAGGGAGAGTGGAAAACCATTTAGGAAAAACCACCCCCAGTTCACCCGATCGAGATTCGAACCTCGATCTCCCCATCCTCAGCAGTCGAGCTTCAACACGACACGCGCGTTACCCAACTACGCCACCGAGGCGGGTTAAAACGTAATTGAAAATTAGCTAATCCACTATTTAAATATTGCGAGGCAGCTGAACGTCCACTACACCTTTCAACACTCCAGAAGGTAGTCCCCTTAATATTATGATTTAATATCTTCACTTTAAAGCAATTTTGTTATTTTCAGACCATTATGAGGTAACACCATTAATTTATTTATACTCATTCGCTTCGTATGTATTCTTTGCCACTTTGATAGGGAAAGTCAATTCACATTATTTGTCAAAGTGGTTGAGTGAATTCATGTTTCAACTGCTAAAACAGGGTTAAGGTGTAATAAAGACATGGTGTTAAGAGATAAATAAACATAAAATAAAACTAAGATCCAATTTTCATTAAAAAAAAACTTTATCTGATAAATATAAAAATTACTTGATTCACTTTAACGTATTTATGCGTCAGGCCATATGATCTGCATCAACAACTTTTGATATATGTTATCAATATCTATAAAATAATATAATATAAGAGGACCTGGCGGTCTAAGGGTAGCCCAAACGGGTAGTGAGTGATACGCGGTGAAAAAAAAATGTACGTCTTGAGTCCAAGTGATTCCATGCATTACGAAAACAAAAACAAAAACCGACGCCTCCACCACCACCATACGCGTGCGCGCGCGCGCGCGCGCGTGTGTGACCTTACATACAGGTGACGCCACGTTTCCCACGTCTTGTGTCTAGTTAAGCCTTCCCTTGAAACCTCGTCTCAACGCCAAGAAAAAAAAGAATACCAGAGGATTTTTTACTTTGCCTCGATCCTATTTATTTCTTCTTTTACGGGAACATGGTATCGGTCGGTGAGAAGAAAAGGAAGAAAATGATGTGATGTCACATCACACTTTCAGGGATGGCTTCTAAATTTAACTATACAACAAAGTGTGTGTGCTTGTGTCAATCTCTTTTTAATTCCTTATAAGATTTAATTTGAGCTTAAAAGTTGTGACTATAGAATTAACGTTGTTGCCTCATAGCAACAAAAATAAGATGGGATTTTGGTGATTTTGGTTATAGTATCCCCTTTGACACTTATGATCAAAGGCCGTATAGATAGTCTAATATCGGGTGTCAGCTGATTTCCAGGTACACATATAACAAGCAGTTCAGGTCGAATGGGAGATTATCTAACCTTTGAATCTCGACTATATATGAGAACATAAAGACGGCAAGTAGTATCATTTTGTTTAGGGGACTGTGAAGAGAGAGAAAAGTGATGATGGCCCCAATAGGACCTTTAATTTCAAGAGGAGGGGGGGGGGGGGTAGGGAAGGNAGGAGGAACGATGAACCGCACAGACGATGACATCTATCTAAATATCAGAGAGTTTTCCAGTTTCAAGAGTGAATAAAAATGTATATCCCTAAATCCTTAAACAATTTCTTTTAAATGGCACATATTTTTGACAGTATTGATTTTCTTTTATCCTTAGGGTGTTATTTAAGTTATTTTTAACCTATCTCCAACTCTTTATCTTTGGATTGGTCACGGAAATGGCCTGTAGATATATTATGTAAATACAACACAGATTAAAAGAAATTGTAATGTATCTGGATCAATGCTGTACAGGAGTAAACAACGGATTTAAAGAGCAAGCGATGTGGGTGTGGAGAAGCAGAAAAAAGTGAGATATTAAGCGGAAGTAAACAAATGGACTAGCATGCTGAACAACTCAAATTGTCAAGTCGTTATTTAAAAAAAAACAGGAGAGAGAACTCTGTTAAAGGTGAGCAAGGAAAAGTTATCGGGAGTTAGCAAACAGCCTATCAGGGTAAATCGCTAATTTCTGAGTCATTATAGTGAGAGGAGGGAGCGCTTAGGTCTCGGGATTTAAGGGAGGAAAAGTATCAGTCGGCAGTAAACAGTCAACTTCTGTAGCCCCGTCTTGACTAAAACAGAACAACAATCAGGACACTGTTCGCAAACATTGTGGACGGATTTATGAACACATCTTTGTAGCAAAATTTGTTCGCTGTTCTGTTTGGCCACGATCCGCCAGTTATCAGTTTTACCGCCTTATTTCAAAGGATGTTCATATTCGGGCCAAAAGTAGTTTGGTCATCTCGGAAAACCTTTACACGAGCATACAGTCATTAGTGGAACAACAGCAGAGTCAAACATTTTTTTTTTTGTAAGTTCACATTATTTATTTTAGAGAGTGTATTTCGTTGTTTGTGTGTTGAAAAATAATAATGCCCTTTATCTCAGTAGATTGTAGAAAAATAGAGTAAGCTAAAGATGATCAAATAAAGCTTATTGATCTTTATAGCAACGTAGCGTAATTTAGAATCCTAAGGACCCTGAACACTTAAATAAATTAAAAAAAAAAAACCCAGGATGCGTGAGAAGAGATTGAGGATGGAATGGACAGATATGTCAACAAATGAAAAAAATAAAATAAATGAAAAGTTTGCTGGCCGTCTTTAGAAGGTAAAAAACATAAAATAATTGGAACTGCAAATCTATCAATAAGCTATCCCTCTGTACACATTCTTACTTTGGTTAACCTTGTTATCCACAATCAGCGGGTTTTGACCCTTTTTGCTTTGGTAATAATAGATAAATATATATTTATGCAGACGCTGATACTTGCACACGCATACTCATCGCATCACCGATATTGAAGCACAACTGAGCTAGATGGAGAAAATGATGAGGTTACCAACTACGAGAACACGTTGCAAACATGTTTTGTTCAAGTTTGGACACTCCAGACACAGTGAAAAAAACAAAGAACATATTTTTGTAAATGTTTGTAAATATGTTCTGTTCGGTGTTCCTGAACTCAGCTTAAGAGTTTGTCGAGAAAAAGTATCAGGAGCTAAATAAGCAGCCTAGCTGGGTGAACTCAATTCCGAGTGGTTGTAAGAAAAAAAAGGAGAGCACTCAAGTTCTAAGCATTCAATCCTCAAGAACTGAGGGAAGGGAATTTCAAGTGTGCGAGTCTTGATATGCAACGCGTTCCCTTAAAGAGGCCGTCACGAGGATGCAAATTAGTGTCGAAATATGCCTTGGAAATAAAGCAAAGAACACGAGTAAGCAAATAATAATGATCGTCACATAGCTCGAGTATATTTAAAAGCCAATAGTTTATTTTTGTATATTTTACATTCGTCACGAGTAAAAAAGTAGTCAAAAAATCTCTTTTATTTCTCACGAATCTAAAGGGATATTAACCATTAGCTATATATCAAAAGGTTATAATCACAACACAAAACCTAAAGATGTATGACTAAATAGAAAGGTATTTTCATGAAATTTCGAGGCCATAAAGTTGAGCCCTCCCCACGCCTTATCTAGGGACTTGACTATTGAGATTTTCTATGGTAGCCCAGATAGCTTAATCTGTGTCCAACTGGCCAAAATAGTAAACACCCATACAAACTAGACTTAGGTTAATTATATTGATTCTAGCTATAAGCCTCTTTTACTCGTACATTGAAACCTGTTCCTGCTATCCTTGAGCCTTTATTTTCTGACCACCTGAAGTTAAAATTTTGAAATTCGCCAAGTATGCCACACCGCTAAGTAACCATTAGAAAGTTTTCACGGCGAGAAGGTAGAGATTGTAGAGTACACACCTAATGGCTCCAGTCGGGGTAAATCCCTTAGTCCACCGGGTCACAATCTGGTGTGTCGGTCGGAAGCATGACTTAGTAGTTTCACACCATGGATATGTATTTAATACAGTCCGAACCAAAAGTTGCATCGTGGTGCGGTTTTCTGTGTTATACTTAAGAAAAAAGTGGTTTTGAGACAAGTGAAACAGTTTTATCATATTAAAAAAATTAAAACAACAAAATGAAAAATTATATATTTTTTTAAACGAAAAAAACTAGCAAACTGATTTCAACTTCTTTGTTGTCAATGAAGAATACGAAAAAATACACTTCAATAAGTTTTCTGTTTCGATGATTATGAACCGGTTCATAGACTTAGTACGCCTCAAGTGTGGTGGTATACTAAATACAAGACGACACCTAACTAAAAGTTAATGGAATGGACCAGTTTTATAGTCAGACTTAACACGCCTCAAGTGTGGTGCTATAATACGAGGGCGGTTCGGAAAGTAACCTCCGTTTAGCTGAAAATAAAAAACTTGCATAGAAAAAATATGTATTATATATATCTTAAACTACAGCTTTTTACTGTTTTTCAACATAATCACCATTTAAATTTAAACATTTGTCATAGCGTTTCACTAATTTACAAATTCCTTCTTCATAAAATTCAGCCGCCTGGGCACGTAGCCAATCTTCCACGGCATTTTGAAGTTCGTAGTCGTCATCGAAGTGCTGCGACACAAGCTACTTCTTCATGTGAGTGAAGAGATGAAAATAACTTGGCGCCAAGTCGGGGATGATCAAAAACGTCCCATTTGAATTGCTTTAAAAGCTCTTGAGTTTTTCTAGCACTGTGAGGACGAGCAAAAACACAAAACCGAATGTCAGCATACCACGACGTTTGTTTTGAATGGCTCGCTTAAGTTTCTTCAAAGTTTTACATTAGACATCTGAAGTAATCGACGTACACCGTTCCATAAATTCAACCAGCAAAACTCCCTCGGCATCCCGAAAAACCGTAGCTATGACCATACTCGATGACAAAGTTTGGTGGGCTTTCTTCAGCTTGCACGGAGAATTGGTATGGCCCCAAGCCTTCGACTGTGGTTTCGTTTCGGCATTTACGTACGCCACCCAAATTTCGTCACCAGTCACAATTCTCTTCAAAAAACCTTCTCCTTCCACGTCGTAGCGTGAAAAGAAGTCTAAGGCAGAGCCCATTCGTTTGGTTTTGTGGACCTCTGTAAGAAATTTTGGTACCAACCGAGCACAGAACCTTCGGTAGCTTAATTTATCGGTGATAAACTCATACAAAACTATACGAGAAATTCGCGGGAATTTTTGAGAAAGATCAGAGATGACGAATCTTTGATTTTCACGAACTTTTTCATCAATTTTCTTGACAAGATCATTACTCACAACAGAAGGTCTACCACTACTCTCTTTATCATGAATTTTTGTTCTACCACTTTTAAAAAATCGGACCCATTACCGCACAACACCTTCACTCATAGCGTTTGGACCGTATACAGTACACAATTGACGATGAATGTCTGCTGCTGAAACGTTTTGCACTGAAATAAATCTTATTACAGCACGCACTTCGCATTTCACGGATTTTTTTTTTATTGCAGCGATCATGTTTTGAGGTTATACCAAGTGAATGTGCGAAAGAACGAATTTCATACTATCACAGCTGGACGTTTAATGAATCAGAGAGCATGCAGATGTGACAATGGTGGCGCTCCGCGGACAACTACTTGCACCACACTAGAACGGTGGTTACTTTCCGAACCGCCCTCGTAAATACAAGATGACACCTAATTAAACTCGAATGGAATGGGCTCTTGTATCTAATTTCACAGTTAATAAGCCTTGAGACGGGCTCTTAAATAAATAAACAAATATATATATTTTTTACCTAAGTATTGGCACGAGCCGTTGAACCGGGATAGAAGTGTTATCGCCTCTGTAGTCTGCTCCACCACGAGTAATATATTCACCAGATATCAGAAGTTCCTGGAATTCAAGTACGTGTGACCTGAGAACAAATAACATAATTTTTATTTATTTTTAAATTTTTAATATCTATTACATCTTAGGATCAGAATTAAGATGAGATGACAGAAAACTAAGATAATACATTTGTGTTGTTGGAAAAGGGGCATTCTTTAAAGCAGTTGTTCCAAACCTGTTATCGCTTGCGAACCCCTCGGCAACCCATTTACATACATTTTGCCCTTAATATTAACTTTTTATTAGCACCGCGTCTTACTAACTGTTCAGGCTACACGCGGCTCATGTAGTCTAATAATTACACTAATGAGTTAGGGATGAGGGTGGTTAAATTAAGAGGAAGTGTACCCGCATTCACGTGGAGGTAAGGTGGAGAACAATTTTGGAAAACTACCCTCAATACACCCAACCGGGAATAGAGCTCTTATCTTCCTGTAACCAGCAGTATTGCCCAACAAGAGAGCGACACCTTGAATAATGCGGCTACCAAATCAGGTATTATTTGAATTACTATAGTAGTTTTTCAGATTTATTTGTTGCAGCTGGAAGTAAGTGGGTCAATAATAGGATTTAAAAAAAAATGTAAGGTGAACAAACAGTGCATATGTGTTCACACTCAAATGTCAAAAGTTACAACAAAAATTGACACATTTAATTTATTTATAAATGTATAGTGACTTTTTTTGTTATGTTCCAAAACTGAAATAATTTTCTCAAGGTCAAATGATGAAGAAAACCCACCATGACCTTCGCCATAGCATTAAATTAATTTCACAACTTTTGAATCTTCTCTTGTTGGCATAGGCCTATGTAGCCTTTTTTTCACAATTATTCACATTTTTTCTCGTACTCCCAAACGTTCTAGTATGTACGCCATGTTGAGAAACACTGCTTTAGAGGATTACTTGAATACCCTTAAATATAAACCAAGTTTAACCTAAAATAAATATGAGGACTTTTTAACAAGTATATTTATTTGAATCTAATTAAGTTTTAAAATCATTCGATGAGGGGGGCGGGTGGAAATGAGTAGGTCCTGCAGGGTATCAAACCCTTCCTTGCCCTCCTAGTTCGTGCGTGATGCCATCCGTGCGGCCAACCCAGCCAATCCTTGGATGTGTACATTCGGCAACCACCTATGAGGGAACAACAAGTCATATGTAGATCAAATGATTAGATTATCTTCTCTCTTCCTTGGCTAGTTTTTGCCAAACTCTCAACGGAAGGTAGATAACTACGTAAAAGTAAATACTGGCAACATTGAAAAGCCAGCGTTGCGGGATTTGTCCCAAAAAAAGAAGACAGAACGGACTTAGATATAAGACGGGGTAAATTATCCATCGAGCCCTAGCAGTAGCTCATACTTGAGGCCATCATTGGAAACAGCTGAATAGAAGATAAAGATACAAAGGCTAGCGTTTCTAATTGCAGAATCTACGAATACGCAAACGCACGGTTGACTAGCGGTACTAAGGGCGATTTTCATAGGAAGAAACTTATTTAACAACTATAAAAGTTACTACATTTAGGTCTACTTTCACGTACTTTCATATATTAAACGTCAAGTCATGTGATTTGCAGCTGATACTTATTTACCGAGTTAAAAAGTCAACTTGTCCATCCAGATCTTTGCTCTCCATTAGTTGTACCAATTTTAATGAAATTTGGGAGGGACATTCTTTGAAGCTAGGCTGAATAAAGTATGCACATGGTTTTTCTTTCTGGTTATTCGTTTAAAAGTGGCAGAAACTAAAAAATATGCCTGTATGGTTGTTTGTTCCGCAATATCTGTAAAATACGTGGACCAATTCTAGCATTTGACAGGAGTATTCTGTGAATGTAGGCCAAACATAGGATTTTATTCTGACTATCCCTTTCAATATGGTGGACAATAAAAAAGGTTTTTCATTTAAGGCCCCTGGTCTTGTCGAATGCAAGTCTAAAACTTATTTTGTGGGATGGTGGGCGGGAGGGTGAAAGGCGTGCCGTGGCTTCACAACAGACCAAAATATCCTTCCACGCCAACAAGAACAGATGGATAACAGAAACCGCAGATGGCACTAGCTACCGGACAGGTCTTGTGGAAAAATCATAAGTTTGGAAATATCAATTTTCTCGGAAACGAGTGAAATGTTTGTGTTAATATTTTCAACACCCCTTTTAAGATCATGTATCAATGATTATTAACTGTTACATTTTCTTATTTTTGCTATGAAACCGGTAGTTATCTATTGAAAAATGTCGATTATATCGATATTTGATCACTGTTAAAATTATAGAGGTGTGTATATAAAAAAGTATAACTTAATCAACATGCTTCTATTCTTGAACAAATCGTTTCCGAAAAGAAAATTGGAAAACAATAAAAATTCTTAAAGATAACCTTTTGTTCTCATGATTCAGCATTTCCATGCCAAATGAAAGGGACAATCGCCTTAATAGCTCATATTAAGTTATTTTAGTTAATAATCCTAAGCAAACGATTGAGTACCCAAGGCATATTTTTTATAATTCTAATATATTATATTGTGAGGTTGACGTCTTAAACCATGTGAGCCACGGTTATTCAATATGAATAACTAGATAACCAAGGAAGAATATCTACTTCAAATCCAAATAGGAATCTTAACACAGAATATAACTGTTTATATTTTCGGTATTTGCAGGAAAACCGACATATTTCAGACTAGCTGAATATGTTTTTTTAAGTCGAATCAATTTAAAAACTTGTTTAGCGTAATTTATTAAAAATATTGTCTATAATTCCTCAATAATTTCACTGATATTAAACCAAAACGAAATAAACAAGACGTATTTTAGAATACTTAATTCAATTAAACATATTAATAAACATAAAATACATCAAATCTTTTTATATCTAAGCAGCTGGAAATCAACATTTAATGCGCAGAAGTAAAAATGCAGTCTACTCTTGCTGAACGAGAACAACCAGACACTAGAGAACGACAACACTGTTACCTTTCACAAATTCTGTTGGTCAATGGTGACCTGGTGGTCTAGGGGTAAGGTGTCGGACTTCGGTGCTGGGGGTCCGGAATTCAATCCTCGGGCCCGGCACGGACTTATCTGATTGCCAAACCCTCCTTTCACCTCTGACAAGACATGTATTAATCACAGCATGTGAATGAGAGGAATGCCAGGCCTCCACCGTGGTTCGAATCCCACGTTGAACTGTAGGTCCTCAATTTCATCTCTTAATCACCCTACCATTTCACATTAGCATAAATGCGTATAGCCCCAACGGGTAGTAAAACACGGTGATAATAATAATTAGGGCTAGGATTTTGATGATTTTGCATTTTTTTGCAAGCCTGGAACGCTTTTCAAGTGTATACAAATGTGTTTCATAAGAAACTTTACTGATTTAAGTAGTTTTGTTAAGGATATTTTTTTGCATCTTCACGTTTTTTACGTGAATATGGAATTTCTAAAGATTTTCTGTCATTTTAAGTCTTTTTTACTTATTTTTGAGTCATGTGCCCATGTTTAGAATATCTCTGCACACGTCATAGCAAGCAGTGTTTCCAAAACGGTGGTAGGACTACTTCCAACACTCCCCCGTCTCTTCCTTCAAGCCAGTGATGGCTTGTCTTTCCCCTCCCCTCTAGCATAGTGGAGCTGTAAATAAACTCGTCTAAACTAGTCTGAGAAAGTTTTGCAGATAACGGGGGCTCATTGTCTCTCTAAATATCTTGGAAGTTTCACGTGTTGTTTATATGAATTTCAACATTCCACATTCCTAAAGTGAAATAAAATGCCTCACGTAAATTAAAACTTTTTTTTTTGCTGAATATGGCGACAAATTATTCTATACCGAGGAACAGATACTATATTTCAAACTATATGACGTGAGAGTTGCCGTGGAAAAGAAATTTACTGTGCAGCAGCATGTCAAGAGAGAAAAAGACAAACGAGCTCTTCAGCGATTCCAGGATGAGAAAAACTACAGCAAATGCTCCTTGGCCAAACCAGCGAGTCTTCAAAACATTCTTCAGTTTACGAAGAACTGTGCGAATCCCTCATTGGTGCCGATATTCACTTGAGCAAAGTTAACAATCCAAAATGGTGTGGCTTTTTAGAAAAGCACACTGGGAAGTCTTTGCCGGACTCCTCCACACTAAGAAAAAAATATGTCAGCCATTGCTATGAAAACACCATGAAGAAGATATGGGAAAAAGTAGCAGAAAAGAAAATATGAGTGTTTATGGATGAGAGAACTGACCTTCTAGGACGATATGTAGCTAACGCAGTGGTAAGTTAGATGGAAGAAGATGGGCCTGGTGAACACTTCCTCATTAATTGTGAACATTTAGAAAAAGTAATTTTTTCCGCAATAAGTGAACATTTCACTAGGTACTTCAGCTTAATACGACCCGATGGCATCCAATACGGCAATTTCCTGCTCTTCGTGATTGATGCTGCACCTTACATGCTGAAGGCTACTAATGCTCTTAAAGCGCTGTACTCAAAAAAAGGTTAACCTAACATGTCTAGCGCCGTGCCTGTCATAGAGTTGCTTAAGAGATACGAGGACAATTAATCGAAGTTGACCAGCTGAATGGGTGCATGAAGAAAGTTTTTCTGAAGGCACCATCTCGAGTGATATAATTCAAATCGGAGGCCCCAAACGTTCCTTTGCCGCCGGATTTCATTTTAACCAGATGGGGGACTGGGATTGAAGTACGCAACTATTACTGTGAGCACTTCCAAGCTGTGAAAATTATCATCGACTCATTTGATAGAAATGAAGCGACCTCTATTAAAGTTGGCAGGAAATTCTTTTTGATCCTGAAATTGCATCTAAGTTTTCCTTCCTAAAGTCAAATTTTGGATTTATGCCTAGTGCCATTACGTCCTCGGATAAGTCAGTAGTGCTATTAAGGAACCAAATAGATTTGTTAAAGAAAGTTGTGAATGACCTAAATATTGTGACTGGAAAGGTGGGAAAGACTGTGCAAAAGAAAATTGAACTAGTTTTATATATAAAAAATGAAACGCTGTGCTTAAATGCTGATGCGCTATCAGGGAAAAACATTTTCCTTGGTGAAATTTCCTCAGACTTTGAACGAAGTGACGTAGTGTATTTAAGTATGCTCCTGTGGTTTAAGTAGAAGTGGAAAAGAGATTTTCTATGTTTAAAGCTTTGTTAACTGATAATAGAAAATCATCTCTTTTGATAATCTGCAAATGGTTTTTGCTGTGAATTGCAATTCTGGACTGTTGAAACTAAAACTAAGTTCACCAAGTCAAATTAAACTGTCAGAAAATGTAGGTTGAGTTTTTATGTCTTTTCTTTGTTTTATTTTATAAGAAATATCTTTTGTTGACAAAATACAAACTTTCAGTTCGGCACAGAAACGGAACGTTTTAAGGTTTTCCCCATTCCTTTAGGACTTGTTTTTAGCAAGGGGAAAATATTTTTTTTGTCATTTTTTTTAGTTTTAGAGAGTATTTTTTTAAACTTTTTGGGTCATAAATGCATTTTAATATGGCATTTTATAGCAATTTTTAGGTCATTAAAATCCTAGCCCTAATAATAATTTAGTTACATCACACCTTTAGCCAAGTATATCCGACCTCTATTCTCTTTACCGCGAGAAAGGACTGAACAAAAAAAAAACTTCCTATCCAGCAATATTTTGTTAATTTAAGGCAATTCATTCTGAAATAGTGAATTATTCATGCTGTTTACTCTCAATATAGGCAAGTTTTTTTATTAATAGAAATGAATAAATACAACCTAACTTTTAAAGTAGCTACCCTGCGTACACTTCAACAAAGTCTTAAGACAGTTTCTAATTTTATTTGCAACACATCCAAAACATTCGGATCCCACGGAACTATGCTGTTCTTCGAAATGAGTTACTCCGCAGTGAACAAATTAAACTTCTAGGAAACAAGACAAACGTGAATATACTATTTTAATTACTAACCCTCACTCGCCCAGACCTTGAAATATAGAGTTTCCTGGAGAGATCCTTCTTACCTCGTTAGTTCAGGATTAAATGAAAACGAGAACGAGGGACGAGGTCGATAAGACACATGTTAATAAAGAAGCTTGGATTACTGTTAACTTAATTAGCAAGACAAGGAGGCGCCTTCCTCACCGCCGGTCCCTTGCGACATTTTGAAAGGGAGCTACTTAAGGAGAGTTCATATCTCATCATCATCATCGCTATTATTAGGATTTAAAGTCTTGTAGGCACAAAATCCTCAATTAGCGTCACAGTCACAGCACTTGACACGATTTTTTTTTAAATATTGGAAAGCTATGGTTATTGTCGGCGAGGAAGAAACAAACCAATGTAATACGTTCCGACAGTCGTATTTTCTATGAATGATGGGAGGTGAGAGAATATTTTTCTCGAGAAAGTTAGGTGAGCTAATATATATTTTAGCTGAAGTGTAACCTCTGTGGATAGGGACGCCAGGGACCTCAATGTGAAGTAGCAGGGGGACGCAAGAAAAGGCAATTGATTTTGCAGTTTTTATAGCAAAATATTTCTTTGTCCAAAATAAATAAAATATAGCTTCAGTAGAAACGTTTAGTTTGATCTTATTCACATGGTGATACCAACAGTTGTTGAATATCTGTCAAGGAAGCCCTGAAATTTAATGACAACTTTTTCTGTTCATTTAAAAAGTTTCTCGTCTAATTTTGCTATGCTTATGACAGATATTCTACAATTGTTGATAATTGTGAAGAAAATTAAACTAAATGTTGCTACTGGAGCAATATTTTATTTATTTTGGCCAAAAATAGTTTTGCTAAGAAAACAGCAAAAACACTGATCTTTTATACCGTCACCTACATCCCCACCTTTAATAGGTACTTTTTCTGCCATAGTTTACCCCATTTATTTAAGTTTGAGATGTCTGTGCTTAGCTTGTAATTAATATCGGCACCGACGGGAAGATTGGAGTTCGAATCCCGGTCGAGTATAATGAGTGCGGTTTTTGCTAAATGTTTTCCCACCCTCCTTCCAAGCAAATGCGGGTATATTACCTCTAAAATTGCTTCCTTCCCAATACCTACCCCATTAACAAAGCTATTGTGTTTTTCTGTGATCCTGCAGACATTGTTGGTTACAAGGAAACTGTTGTACTGTGATCCTGCAAAAATAGTTGGTTACAAGGATATTGTTGTTCTGTGATAGTGCATACATTGTTGGTCACAAGGATACTATTGTACTGTGATCCTACATACATTGTTGGTTACAAGAATACGATGTTGTATTGTGCACCACGTTTCATTATTCATTCGGGTTATATGCATATTATGTTGAACTCTGCTAATATGTTAGTGGTTAGTAAGGTAGAATTTAGAGGAAGTTTATCTGCATTTGAGTTGAGGAAGAATCAAAAGCAATTTAGTAAATAAATGGTACGGCGCACCTCACAAACTTTCTCTCATTTTCACCCTGAAATGTACATTTATTTAAAACTCATAAGATTCGCGAAACAATTAATAGGTCTATACATTGTTGTAGTAACATTCAACCAAAGATCAAAAAATGAAATAAAACACAATGTTACTTATTTACTATATGGCATTAGGAACTAGCACTGTTAGAGAAAAATTAAGAAAAGAGAAACATCTTTGTCCACCAAAGAGCATAAGAATCAATCTCATTTTAAAATATTTGAATGAAAAAGGCTTATAAATTTGTATATATCTCGGAAATTATTGGTTTTGTAGAAATGTGTTTCAAATAAAAGATTTTTTATATTTAATAGTTCTGCAATTTTACAATGTTAAGTTATTTTGTATCTCAAATATTTACGGAAAAATGATGAAAATTGTAAAAATGTTCCTGTGTAAAGTACTGTCAAAATCATTTTCATGAGAAAATGAAAATTGCCATCTTGTTTATAATGATAGAGAGAGTTTAAGTACAAGATTTAATAGAAATCGTTCGAACAAATTTTGAGAAAATCGATTCTTTTCTTTCATCCCTTCAGTAAGCTACCCTTAATTTCAGGGTTGCATGTATAAATCCAAAATACCCTCAGGCCATAAAACATCGACATTTATCAAAATCATGAGTTCGATTTTTTTAGGCCATCACAATACTTTCTCTCCGAGGTGTCGAGAGAATGTAAACACACCTAAAGCACACCAGGCCGAAATTCTAATCCTCACCTTCCGCTCATCGGCAGTCCAATACATTGCTACAGTGACATCTTTGATCATTCGACCACCGAAGCGGGACACATGCTGTTAATTACTAGATACTTTTCTAGATTTTTTTTGTAGCGAAATGGGTCATATTTTCAGATATAATAGTTTTTATAATTTCAAAAGCTAATTTATACTTAACTGTTTCTTCCCAAGGTGTAAATATGCCATAACTTAGCATTTCTAAGAAACTGGACTCTTTTTCATCAGAGAAACCGTATCGTTTGAAAAAGAGAGAGGGCAAAGCGAAAATAGGCGCGTTAAGGCTCTTATTCATAAAATACGAAAAACCAACAGAATAAGCAATTAAACGCACTATCAAACTAACATATTGTACTAGTAATAACATTAAATAAATATCATATATCCCAGCTGCCTAGGTTTAACGATCAAGGAAAAGAAAGTGTAAATAGGCTAAATCCTGTCCCTGCGTCCTAACAAACCCACTCTTGTCTTTGGATACTCAACAATAAATTATTATTATTATTATTATTAGCACCGCATCTTACTACCTGTTCGGGTTACACGCACTTACGCTAATGTGTAGTGGTAGGGTGATTTTGAGATGAAATGGAGGATCTTCAGTTTAACGTGGGATCCGAACCACGGTGGAGGCCTGGTACTCCACACATTCACAAGTTGCAATTCATCAACAATAAATTAAATTAGCCTACAAGTGTCAGTAAAGAGTTGAATATTTACTGTATTTGTACGCAGGTACATTACAAATATGTTACCAAATATTGTAAAGTAGACATACGAGCATTTATACTCATTATTATACATTTATTAATTTTTAATATACAAAACCTATTTTTTCAATACAATTTTGTTGTTGTTTAGAAAACCGTTGAAACCCAAGAGATGACGAGTATAATGTATATAACGCTAACATTTTATTAATATATTTATTTATTATACTGTATTTAACAGCAACAATATAATATTGTATTTTATTAAATTTAAGGCATTCATTATTAAACGTGTTTCAACTAGTTCACACAATAGTCGAATAATTAACTGTTCCACTTTGTTCTACGAACTTCCGGCCGCTATTCATACTATTTTTTCCCACCACCGAGAGGGAATGTTTCCTATTGGCGCGCCATAGCCTATTCTTTGTTTTTATCCCACGAGAGGAAGTGTTTGTTGTTTATTGGCGCGTTGAAGTCTGTTCGACGTTGAAATGCGACACTTGTAACGGAACCTTCCTTGTGTCTTGACGTGTCTACTTGCACTCGAGAGGAAAATAAATGGCGCCACAGTTAATATTTTTTCAGTGCAACTCATTCTAAAATAAAATACTACCAGTAAATATTATAGATTTTGATTTTTAAATATTTGTCAGGAATTAATAGGAACTGACCCACAACAAGATTTTATTTGCGAATGTGTTTGTTTTTTAAAATCAACAACAACTTTGATAGAATTATCCAAAATATCGAATTAAATATTATTATTACTAGCACCGTGTCTTACTATCCGTTCGGGTTATACGCACTTACGCTAATGTGTAATGGTAGGGTGATTGTGAGACGGAATGGAGGACATACAGTTTAACGTGGAATCCGAACCACGGTGGAGGCCTGGCATTCCTCACATTCAAAAGTTGTGTTAAATACACGTTTTGTCAGAGGTGAATGAAGGGTTTAGTAATCAGATCAATCTGTGCCGGGACCGGGGATTGAACCCCTGACCCCAGCACAGAAGTCCGACACCTTACCCCTACACCATCAGGCCACCCTCGAATTATATAAGTTTCTTAAAAGGAGTTTAAAAGAAACATAGGTTTGCAGCCAAGCTAAACATTTTTCGTTTGTTTTTCAAAAATGTTGAATGTGTGTTAGGAGGAATTCCGAAGGTCTTTGAAATTTCTGATTTCTTTTTAAGTCCCCTTTCTACTTCTTTTATCACCGCTATTTTTTCGGCCAAAGTGAATGATTCATATGAATGTGGCCTGGACAGTGACATTATATATATATATACACACACACATACAAACAAAAGACACTACTGTACAGTAGTGTTTGACAATTTTATATGATCTATATTTCTTCTTTATGTAGCGCGGGGTTTGAACGCGAGTTAAAAATCAATATTTTTGGTGTTTTTTTTAAATGACAACAGCTTAGTTTAAATTTTCCACGCAGTCAACTGATTTTGAATAATTGTTGAGGTGAATTGAATTTGACTAAATTTATTGTATTTATTGTATTGTATTTTAAATTGTAATATTGCAACTCACTAACTGTGGCGGTTGGTTGGAACATAGGCGGTACAGCTAGGGTACTGACCCCACAGTGAGTGTGGTTGAATGGTGCCAACTATAAAGTTTTAAGTTAGTAAACATGCAAATAGTGTCAGCTATATATAGCCTTAAGTTAGAATCAACATGCACATGGTTCCAACTATATATACACTTAAGTTAGGGTCAACACGCTCATGGTGCCAACTATATAAACTTAAGATAGTCAACATGAACATGGTGCCAATTATATAGCCTTAAATTGAGGTCAACATGCACACGGTGCAAACTATATGGTCTTAAGTTAGTCAACATGTACGTGATGCCATCTATATATAGTCTTATGTTAGTCAAGATGTACATGATGCCATCTATTTATAATCTTAAGTTACTCAACATGGACATGGTGCAAAAAATATAGTTTAAGCTAGTCAAAATGCACATGGTGCCGTCTATTTATAGTCTTTTAAGTTAGGGTCAACATTCACATATTGCCAACTATACATTCTTAAGTTAGGGCCAACATGCACATGGTGCCAAATATATAGTCTTAGGTAAGTCAAGATGCACATGGTGCCAAATATATAGGCCTAGTATTAAGTAAGTCAACATGGACATAATGCCAAATATATAGTATTAGCTAAGTCAAGATGCACGTGATGCCAAATATATAGTCTTAGGTAAGTCAAAATGTACAGGATCCCATCCATAAATAGTCTTTAAGTTAGGGTTAACTTGCAAATTGTGTCAGCTATATATAGTATTAAGTTAGTACAACGTGCACATGGTGATAATGATATATTATTAGTTTAGAGTCGTACATATTGCCATCTATATAAAGTTTTAAGATTGGATATACATGCACACGGTGCCAGATATATAGTCTTTAAGTGAACATGCACATGGTACCAACTATACAGGCTTATGGTAGGCTCAACATGCGCATGGTGTCAACTATATATTGTCTTAGCTTAGGGTAAACATGAATATGGTACCATTTATATATTGTCTTAATTTAGGGTCAACATGCACATGATACCATCTATATATTGTCTTAATTTAGGGTCAACATGCACATTGTACCATTTATATATTGTCTTAATTTAGGGTCAACATGCACATGATACCATCTATATATTGTCTTAAGTTAGGGTCAACATGCACATGGTACCATCTATATATTGGCTTAACTTACGGTCAACATGCACATGGTGCCATATATTTATAGTCTTAACTTACGGTCAACATGCACATGGTACCATTTATATATTGGCTTAACTTACGGTCAACATTCACATGGTGCCATATATTTATAGTCTTAAGTTAGGGTCAACATGCACATGGTGCAGTCTATTTATAGTCTTAAGTTAGGGTCAACATGCACATAGTCCCAATATATAGTCTTTAAGTTAGGTTCTAAATGCACATCATGCCAAATATATAGTCTTAAATCAGTCAAAATGTGTACCTAACAAGTTACATGTAACGTTACAATGAAGTGATTTTAAATTCACCCTCTGCCCCATTTGGATACGGACTTGTAGTCGACAAGCCACCACCTACACACTGTCGCTCAGGTTATGATAGACTAAAGCGAGGAATGAACCGACACCCCAGCTCTTGAAGGAAAGCCACACCCAAGAAAAAAAAAATGACGGTAGTTCAATGAACTATTCTCCCCGCTCTTGTTATTCCTCTTCGCACCCCTCCTTCCCACCTTCCTTTTCGTCCTTTTAATTTATTCCACAAGGGGATTGTGCCCTATGGTAGGTGAGAGACTGTTCTAGAACTCTGCCCTCTCACTCCCTCTTACTTCGTTCTCATTCTCTCTAGGCATATGACGTTTGGTTTTGTGGAATATAGTGCTCGTTTATTTTTTTATTGTGACTCTCATTGTATCATTACCTTCAGTCGAGGTTGACGACGTCTTGCTATATTATAGTGTATTATTCTCTTTCTCTAAATTAATTTTCGGCGAAATTCTTCAATTCACTGTCATTATTTTGTTTAAGGGTTAATATATATATATATATATACTCTGACTATTCAAAATTCTATTTGGCATGATTATTTCTGTTCTCCTTGATTTTTATCCTGTGGCCTCATTAAATTTAAATTGTTTAACTTTGGGATATTTTGGCTAGTATGAAGCCTTGTTAAAATTTAGTTGTCTCTGGTAGTTCTTTAACCCGAGCTTTATAATCTTTATTTTTGAACGGTTTAAAGCCTTAAACTCAGTTTTGGAGCTACGGCCATATTATTTGAGGAAATAGGCCGCGAGTTATCTGACGTAGATAATTGATTCTTACCTTGTAATTTACCATGTGATAGCGGGACATTAAATTTAGGACTTATATTTAAACTGCCATTTTTGCTAGTTTGATATTAGGTTGTTTTTAGTATTTGCCAGGTTTCTGAGTTAGCCGGGACAGGTTGTAATTATCGGTGTTTATGATTGTGTTATTATTGGTCACACGGTTCAAGGCAAGGAATCGCCAAGTTAATGTCATATTTGCTGATTTATATATATATATATATATATATANATTACGAGACCACATCATCGCGATCAAGCAGCGTCCAAAACACTGTTTGAGATCCACGTAATCAAATAATAGATACACTGATTGCAATTCTCTATTATGTGGCTTAACGAGCTCCCATATATAATGAGAGAGACTATAACAATAGGTTGTACACTAAATCTGTATATATATATATATACAGTAGCCCCATGGCTTCTTTGGTGCTGACTGACAGCTTTGAAAAGTTACCAGACCAAATTACGTATCCCTACGCCGAACCATATGATCTGCAAAAACACGTGTTTAGCAGCTGTCACTTCTGACAGTCAAAATGTAGGTATATACCTAAATGTTGATTGTCAGAAGTCAGCTGTGAGTTGTCAGTCAGCACCAAAGAAGCCATGGGGCTACTGTATATATATATATATACAGATTTAGTGTACAACCTATTGTTATAGTCTCTCTCATTATATATGGGAGCTCGTTAAGCCACATAATAGAGAATTGCAATCAGTGTATCTATTATTTGATTACGTGGATCTCAAACAGTGTTTTGGACGCTGCTTGATCGCGATGATGTGGTCTCGTAATCATTTGTTCCAATTCGATAAAGTTTGTTGGAATCTAAGTTGGGTGTCAATGTTGACAACTTGATAATCTATATAGGTGTTCTTTGAGTTATACTAAATACTTTTTGAGCGCTAAAGCTCTGTTCAAGTCTGTCATCATTTTTAGATATTAATTTTCTAGGAGACCATATCAGAGGGTAGGCTGGCGTCAATAATCTTTACAAATAAGGCGCTATCAACCTACCAACGCCCCACTAAGATTTGTACGTGTATTATTCTTTTGTTGTCAAATAAAATATTCTCCTCTTGCTACCACCTTGTTATTATTTATAATGGAAAGGGGGTTGCATAAGTACATAGTGCCAACTATACAGTCTTAAGTTAGTCAACATGCACATGGTGTCAACTATATATAGTCTTAGATAAGGGTCTACAAGCACATTGTGCCTACTATGTTGTTTTAACACAAGTTTACTAATGGACACTACTAGATTTTAATGTATTCATAGACATTGACCTTGACTATTTTAAGGTAGACAAATGGCCCTTATATTTTAAGCTAGCAAACTGGACCTTGAATAGATTATAAGGTACCAAAATATATCTTGACTAGATTTTAAGGTACTAAAATGGACCTTGATTAGGTGTAAAGTGGCCAATTGAACCTCGACTAGGAACAAAGTAGCCAAATATACCTTGAATAGAAACAAATTAACCAAATGGACCTTGACTAGATAAAAGTAAGCCAAACGGACCTTGACTAGATATAAGGTAGCCAAACGGACCTTAACTAGATACAAGATGGAGAAACGGACCTTGATTAGATACAAGGTAACCAAACGGATCTTGACTAGATAAAAGGTAGCCAGGCGGACCTTGACTAGATATAAGATAGCCAAACGGACCTTGACTAGATATAAGATAGCCAAACGGACCTTGACTAGATATAAGATAGCCAAACGGACCTTGACTAAATATAATGTAGCCAAAATTTACCTGTAAAGTTCCCATTTTCTTAGATACCCACAGTTTATTTTAGATTTTTTCCACTTGGCAGTTTCAGGTATAAGTAGGGGCCTAGAGTGAAAATATAGTTTTTAGATGATATTGTTTAAAATATTATTTAAAATTAAATTATATTTTTAACTTCCCAGAGGTAAGCACTCACATATAGCACTCCCACTTCATAGAAAATTATTTTTTAACATATTAAAAAAATTGATTTTCATACTTTGGTGGGCATAGCTATATCGACTGTTTGCCAAATTTGACCTCTATAGGTTAAATGGTTCGAACTTTAGGTCTGTTGCAAATTAAACTGCATTGTTGTTTAAATGTCTTAAGAAACATTGCACCAATTTCTCACAAGTTTTAATTTTGATATCTATACACGCAGATGAAAGTTGAAACTGTTTACTTCCCCCTAAGGCAGGGCAGGGCGCACACTTAATGATGCAAAAAATTTCAAAACATGATAAAACGAAATATCTTGAGACCACGACACACAACGTTTCGAATATTTTTTCAAATGAAACATGATGAAACAAAAACATAATGAAACAAACATTTTCAATCAGTACTGAATGGTGGTGTGTATGTTAGCGATATTGATAATTATGAAGTATTAGCTATAATTTCTTGGGATTGGTTGGTTGAGAGGGAGAAAGCATCAAGTGGGAGATACTGGGTTCACACTATCAATGAAAAAATAATTGAGAAAAGTTCTTTGGAAAATTACACATTCGTGTTTCCACACTCACCACCGGTAGCCTTTTTCGGCATTTTCAAGCACAAACAAAACAAGAATGTTCAACACAGCTCGAGTTTTGAAGGAGATTATATCGTCACGTGGCCAGACTGCCCGTCTTGCGCTTGCGCAGTGGCGAATTTTTCCCGAAATAAGTGAAACGAAATGGATAAACATGAGAGTGAGGAAGACAGCTGCTTTGTTTCAACGTGTCTCCCTATGTGTCGTCGTATCAGCAAGTGTGCAGTGACTCAATTGAAAGCATGTGGTTAAACCGGAATGACACGATGAAACCCAACGACACAAAAATGTTTCGTTTAATTATGTTTCGAAACGTTTTGTGTCAGCATGTGTGTGCCCTGCCTAAGATACCCAAATATATTATTTTATATTTTAGACTAAATTACTTTAAGCAAACATTATTTTTGTCATCGTTTACTCGTTCGTGTTATACGCATATTACTTAATTACGCTAATTAGGGATGAAGAAGGTTGAATTTAGAGGAAGTGCACTAGTATTTGCGTGTAAAGGGAGTAGAGGACAGTTTAGGAAAAACAAATTTCAGTGCACCCGACATGGATCGAACTCCAATCTTCCTGTCTCAAAGACCAGTCTAAACCATGTGGGCATCATAATTACTTTTTTTCATTCAAAACTTATTTTAAGCTAACGACTTTTGGCCAAAGGAGCTTGGGAGATCTCAACAAGATCATTGATTTTGCATGAGTTTAGGCCAAATTACTTTAAACCAGATGGCAATGAATTGAAACTTGAATATGTCATAAACATAGCGGCATTAGACGAGAAACTTTTTAAATTAAGTAAAAAAGTTGTCATTAAATTCCAATACATCCTTGAGAGATTTTCAACAACTGTTAATCTCATGTGAATAAAAGTGAACTAAACGTCACTACTAGAGCAATATTTGATTTATTTTGGCAAAAAAATATGTTTGGCTATAAATAAAATACAAAACCTTTTCTCGAATTCCCTTCCACTTCACCTTAAATAGTCAAGCTATTTTATTTGTTAATCACGGTTTTAGCTGCATCTAAATAGCATATTATCTAATTTGAAAAATGATTCCCTTGTTCAGGTGAAGTTTTACAATTTAGAGAACATGTGTCTAATAATGTTTGTAACTATATGATAACGCCATTCCTACCGTTTTCTTAGTTTTTATAAACTTCTCTATCGATAGATTGTAGACTTCATTGAAATAAATTTGAACAGAATATGTTGGCAACAAATCTTGACTTTAAAATCTAAATAATTATCCTGAGAATAGAACGAAGTATTTGTAATTTACAATAGTACACAATGGCAGCTACATTTTCTTTGGATTGACCTAATTGACCTGTGTTTGACAAAAAAGAAACTGTGTTTTGCTGATATAAAAAAAAAAACAAATCTCATCTACAAATACATGGATAAAAGATTACACAAGTCGTTTAGAATTACAAATATTGGTCTAGTGAATGCTCCTTTTTAAATTTGATGAAGGGTAGATAAATTCCTCCCCCAATCTCTGTCCCCGCCAGAGTCAACTAATCCGGGAGAGCTGCGTGGATATAGTTCATCCCAAACGCTGTTGATGAGTGTCCCAAAGTTACCATGGCAACCCTTCCACCCCCACCTTCACACCTCATCCACCCCCTTCCACGACGCAGGATGGTTTTATAGTCAAGGCTTAGGGAACCTTTTAAGGTTACGACAAGTGGCGTGTAGTTTGCCGGAAGACCCGTTACCTTACCTATTCTGTTCTGATAACCATTTTGATCCCTTGCCAGTTTGCTTTTATACTTTTTAAGTAGAGTAGTGTACAACCTGTATATTCCGCAGGACAGTCTAGCAAACCCCTACAACCACCAACTACCAACTATTTAAAACATTATTGTACATTTTTATATAAAAATATACATATGATGTATATAATTAAAGAATTTGGTTTATAAAGACCACTGAGCAAAAAAAAAGTGAAAATTTTCTAAAGAACATTGGTTTTATGTGAACTAACAATTGGCTTCAAGACTTTTTCCAAAACCAAATTAGATTAACACAGGTCGCAATAAAAAAAAAGTGTCACCACAATAACTAATAAAAAAAACTCTGATCCAAAAACTAAATCTCTTTGAATTAGGCACGTTTAAGAATTGATAAAATATTTTCAAATTTAAAAAAAATCTGTTTGTTATATAACTAAACATATTTGAAATGACCTTAAATCTGATAAACTGATGATTAATTAAAGCACTGTTTGAATAAGATGCAATACATATACTACCTCTCTATTTTCTATCAAGCCATATAAACCATGATACAGTAGCCCCATGGCTTCTTTGGTGCTGACTGACAGTTCACACCTGACTTCTGACAGTCAACATGTAGGTATATACCTACATTTTGACTGTCAGAAGTGACAGCGGCTAAACACATGTTTTTTCAGATCATCCGGCTCGGCGTAGGGATACATAATTTGGTTTGGTAACTTTTTTAAACTGTCGGTCAGCACCAAAGAAGCCATGGGGCTACTGTACCTGCAATTTTACAGATTTTCCGGACAGTTTTAAATTTCCTGACATTTATAGATTTTTCAGTATTCTTGGTTGTAACTACCCTATTAATTGGTTGCATAAGTTTTAACACTAGGATTGTTTACGGAGTAATCCAAGATATGAAGATTTGAAAAGTTGTTTTAAAGCAAACGCAACTACACAATTAAAAGAAACCATTCTCATTGTAGCTTGTAACGGTGAAATGATGAAACGTGAGTCTAACGCTTTAAATCACTCGACCACCAGTGAAGAAAGGATCCATGCCATTATTTCAAATTTAAAAATAAGATAACGAAGAGCAAAATGATACAACTATAAATATAAAAGGTTAAACGATTCCTTTCGACAATGATTCTTGGAGTTCAACAAAACAAGCTTTAATTAAATATGTCTTAAATACAATTTTAAGAGCATTATACAATTTATGCCAAGCAATTTTTACGTTCAAAATTATTCAAGGGAGATTTATTTACATATTTGAAAATAAAATTAAAATTGGAATATAATATATTCTAGATAGATTAATTTAATATCCAATTCACATTTCTAAAATCTAAAAACCACAGATGAAATTTGTATTGTAAAATTAAGACATCATGCGTCAATGGTTGATCTTTTAATATATAAAGTTTTCTAGCTATTATATATAATGTTATTATTATTAACGTTTGAGTTTAAAAAAATATATATACATAAAACTCAACCGCTGACGCATGATGTCTTAATTTTACAAGATCACTCTAATCTGTAGTCTTTTGGATTATATATATATATCGTTATTGAATCTACTTTCACGCATTCATACGTCAAATCATGACGTGAATTGTAGTTTTTGATAAATATTATTAACTAGTTGCAGTACCCAGCTTTGCCAGAAAGAAATGTTTATAATTTAATTATTGGGAGTGTAAAGTAACTTTAAAGTTAGTGCCGTTAATCCCTGCGATGTTCTGCGCTTTTACTTCTGATCTGGCTATTAATTAATTAAAAAATCAAATCCAAATTTTAAAATTCCTGCTTTAAGGTGCAGCACATGTTTGTGCACAGGGGCTACTGATTTTAAAATTTTCAAACTTCTTCGTGCGGTAGATATTGCGCAACGCTAATGAAAATTCTTTATTTGATTAATATATATTATAGAAGATATATATATATATTATATAATATATATATATTTATATTATAGAAGATATATATATATATATATATATGAAGGTAAAAAACAATATATGCCTATAAAATTACACATTTAATAGAGTAAATTATTTATCAATGTTAACCACCAAAAAAAAGTGTTTTAATTATCTAAAAGTTACGCCAAATGATCATTCGTAAGAATATCAACTTGCATGTAACTGGAAAGATTGCGTCCATCCATACATTTGGAGATATCAAAAACATTAATGGAGGATACAGGCCGAAAACATAAGCGAGTAAGACAAAATAAATTATCTCTAGATATTTTTGACCTTTTACTTGTACGAAAGAAGTCGCCAGTTTTTGGACATTGAATCTAGATTTAGAAGATTAAAGTTGGTGTAGTTTTGGTTTGTGGAGAATAAATTAGTTACATTCAAACAATCAACACCGTGAATATTAAAAAAAAAGTTCTAATAAATCTTTGATTTCGTTTATTAATACGCTTGGCATCACGACTTAATAGAATGGCACCCAATTCGGTGGTCGCATGGTCAAATACGTCACTCTTGCAATGTAATGGATTGTCTATTATGGAGAAATCCGGGTTCAATCACGGTCGGGTGTAATAAGGGTCGTTTTCATTAAATGGTTATTTCTCTTCCTCGCCAAATATGCAAGTACATTTTCTCTAGATGATAACTTCCTCAACCCTATCCCATTAACGTAATTGTTTTATAGTTATTTAACGTGCACTTTCTGAACAAACGATTATATCAGGGGTGACCTGGCGGTCTAGGGGTAGGGTGTCATACTTCTGTGCTGGCGGCCGGGGTTCAATCCTCGGTCCTAGCACAGATTTAGCTGATTACCAAACCCTTACTTCACCTATGACAAGACATCTTGTGAATGTGGGGAATGCCAGGCCTCCACCATGGTTCGGATTCCACGTTAAACTGTAGGTCCTCCATTTCATCTCACAATCACCCTAACATTACACATTAGCGTAAGTGCGTATAACCCGAACGGGTAGTAAGACGCAGTGCTAATACTAATAATTATTATATCAGCAGAGGACAACATATTTAACATAGCTAACATATCTTAAAAAGACCTGACACCCATCCCCCGGCCTTTAATTCGTCACTGTGAAAGAGGAAACCAACATTTCACCAATGATAAATATTTCGGACATGCCAGGAATCAACCCTGTTACCATTATCTCTTTAGCATGGTTGAAATACATATAGATCATACAGGTAGTAAGAAACTGAAAAAAATGTAACACTAAAGAATACGTCAGCAATATCGATCTCTTGGTCGAACGCTTGTCAATATCCAATAACCAAAAGTACTAGCCAATGTTTTCAAGGACACCTGTTATTCTAAAACATCGGCACGGTCCACCAGGAGTGCCTTCTTTAAACCAGTATAAACGAGACTGACGTCCATGTCCACGTGCCCATTGGTACGGCTTTAAATGTGTATATATTTGCCATGTTGCGTAGGGATACACCGCTCTAGTGGAAAGTAACCAATAATTTAGTTGTGCGAAGAGCATGATCTCTACCCTTGTAAACTTAGAACCAATGTGAACCATCAAGAAGTGGAAGAGAGACTCTCTAAATGCCCTTTACACGTGCCCCTCCCCCCTCTTTTTAATTACCAAGCACTGCATTACTATGTAGACTTCCAACTATAATGGCTAGTATAAAATTCTGGTAAAAGTCATGAAAACATGTGTGTAATTTTTTTAATGCACGAGTCTTATTTTGACCGATGATTAACTTCAAGCACATGTTCAAAATATAGATTTATTTTTAATTTATGTGAATTATTTAATGTTTCCTTTCTGAACCGACTGATTATATCATTAAATGAATTATAAACTTACTTAAATCTAGAACAAACACAATATCCAGCCCCCAGCCGTTTATTTATCACCGAGAAAGGGGAAACCCACATTTCATCATTGCATTTTTCAGCCATGCATTGAACCCAGGACCCTTAGCTCAGAAGAAAGACACGATACTGACTGATCTAAGATGTCAGTGAAAAATATATAAAAGTATTATAATATTATAACATTGAGGAGTCAATTTAATATCTCTTGAGACAAACGAAACATCTTTTCTTGAAGATTTTTTGATAAGAAAGTGAATTTCATTTAAAATATTCTGAATAGTTTTATCCATAATTGAAACAAATACTTGGCGTATTGGTTAAAAATATTATGACAGTATTTTTTCTTCCCCATGTCTATCAATTATGGCTAAGGGCATTTTAATCAGGCTGATGGGGCTAGGAAGAGGACGCCATATATATATATATATATATATATATACTACAAATATTTTCATGGAGGAAGTGTTGGAAGCCATTTAGGAAAATACCCTATCATTACACCCGTACGGGAACCGAACCCCGTCCTCTCAATCACCGGCCAATCAACATAAGATGGGATTGACGTTTAGTCATCGTACTCAGAGAGAAATTTAGGTAGGGACTATAAAAGTACAAACAGGGAATTTTAGTATTGTCCTGAACCCAGGCATAAGGGCAGTAATTTTTGTTTTTAAACGAGAGTTTAGTTGTAATTTCATTTCATGTTATTGTATTATTCCATGCTAAGGAATGGCTTTTCAACCAAATCTGTATAATGGAACACTAACTAGGGCTACGCGGAACTTGTACGTAAATCAGATTACAACGCCAGTCTGTAATGGAGTCACCGGTTGCCTAAGTCACGCACTTTCCATGTCGGAATGTAATGTGTGCATTATGTATGTGCCTGGCTTTCCTCTTGGGGTGAGGGTGCGGGGGGGAGATAGGGGTGGACGGACGACGATGACACGTATTATTTCCAACTTTGGGAGAGGGGGACACAAACATTATTCACAAATTGAGTGACGAGGGGGAGGGGACACACACATATTATTATTAATTATTGGATCCTTTAGCTACTTTTATTTAAGCACCGCGTATTACTACCCATTCATCTAAATTTAGAGGAAGTGCACTCGCATTTGTGTGGAGGATGAGTGGAGAACCATAAAAAAAAGCCTTCTGTACATTAAAATGATATTCAAACTTCGATCTCCCCGTCATCGGAAGTCGAGTCTACTGCGAGAGTAGCACCTTAGACCATGTGGCAACCGAAGCGGGTTGTAGCTACTATTATATAACATAAATAGAGCCAAATATAATATTACACATTGATTATTTATCTACATATCTAATATATTCTGTTCATTATTATAATTTCAAGATTGTCACTACTCCCCAGATTAAAATAGTACAAATAACACCTTTGTCAATAATTTATTTATATATTTTAAACATGATTAAGGTATCCATAAAGCAAATATATTGGGGAGGGGGGTGAGACTTTCACCCAAAACCAAAATATTGGGGGCGGGCAGGACGTGGCCCCCTCATTCTCCCAACAAACACGCCCATGTGTGCAGTCTTTTCAGTCAACGACGCATATTTTACCAGAATGGCTTTTTAACACGGTATGGATAGTTTGGCATGATGATGGAAATCCTTAATTTTCGCGTGAACTTTCCAGTCAGGGTTACAAAAATATCCGTAGTTCGAATTACATTCCATGTGTTATGGAAACTACGCAGTCTGTGCAGGGGTGGTTTGGTGTCCGTTCTCACCAAAGGCCGACATTCTGTTCTCTCTGAACATTGTGAGTGGTTCTCTTCCCTTGCACTTCAATACGTGACTCTTTCAAGAGGTTGGGAGCTAAATGAAGTTAGTTTTGTGATATTGTATTGTTTAAGTTGTTCGATGATGGAAAAAGGATGATTATGTGAGTGAATTACTGGAAGAATGGCAAGTGGGAGATTATTACAGCTAAGTAACTCCATAACTAATTAATTTCTCTCTCTCTTTTTTTTAACGCTGCCATCTCATGAAACAAATGTGTGGTATGTATTTAATCCTTTACAGATAATTGTGTTGATTTCTTCAGCCTGCAATATCTATGAAAACAAGTTATCAAAGTTCTTTATTTTCGTTAATCACAGGGCTAACTTCAAGGTAAGGGAAGAAGGGCCTTATTGTTAGCAGAATATATTGCTATTATAACAGTATAAGCATTATACCCTTCCAGTATATCATGGATCTAGTATAATACAATTCGGAGGCAATAACAATAAATACTGGTTGCAATGCAGTCAAGGACGTCATTTATTCCATTATAACCTACGTTCCCACCCATACTGACATGAAATATCACAAATCGATACTGGGAAAACAGTACTTTGCTGGATCTATACCACACACATAGACTTGCGTTACATTGAGCAATGTGCCAGCTCCATTACTACCTATTGTTAGAATTGATGACGTCAATAATGTGACGCAGTAACATCCTTCCATTCTAAAACTGGAAAAACATACGTACACAAAAACCACAACGCGTCATGGAATAAACCGATCCGGTAATCAAGAGCACAATTTCCAAGTCATGACTGGAAAGATTTACGTAATTTCGTGTTTAACACCAGTAAATCTACTTCAGTGTCATCATAGATGTGTGGTTAGGCCTAATATTTTCCAAGGTGAATGCCAAAATTGTGTCAACATTGGCTAAAACACATCGGATGAGAATTAACTCGAGTGAATGTTCTTCATAGTTTTGGAGTAGCTGCTGTGCTAGATATTTCTGAAGTCACCATAATATTTTCAAATTTTCAATAAAGGTTTACTCACTGAATTATCTTGAGAGAAAAAAGGCCTGTAGATATGTGTATGTGTTTGTGTACGCAGAAGTGCGTTGGCGTTGGTGGCGTTAATAAAATACATTCACATTAATTTTGGGCCATTCCTGAGAGCTGAAACTTTACTAAAAGCAGTACCATATTCATGCATCTCAAAAATAGATCATGTCACTTCAACAAGAGAAGTGAGCTAGATCTAATTGTTTGCTTTTCAAGCTATATTTGCGAGGCTAACGAATACAGAACCATCTTTATTGCTATCGTGAACATTTTCAACCTCATTATTATGGATTTTGACATTAGTGTGCCATCTCAACTCAAAAAAAATGGGCCTTAAAATTATGTCAGTCTGTTATTATGTCTGAACTTGGGACTGTAGCCGAAACATTTAGAGGGATTTATTTCAATCTTAATGTTTTGACGTTACATAGTCATAACATGAGCCTACAACGTAATTTTAAATGTACATATAATATAAAATGTAGTTCAGGCCTACTGACTTTTTAAAATGAGACATTTTTCAAAAATGCCTTTAACAATGTTGATCTAAATGGATATCTTTAGTTTTTTTGAGGAAATCATTTTAAGAATTAAATTAATGAAAATAGATTTTTTTAAACTTTCTTAAGAAATTATATATATATATATATATATATATATATACACTACATGAGAAAGTTTGTACGTTTGTGTGGTACCATTTATTTTGCAGCGAAAATTTTCTCTAAGGGAACTGTATGATTACTATTGGGAAACAATAATGTAATTCTCTTGTTGTCAATCTACCCTTAAATATAAGACACATTTTGCAACGCTGGCTCACCGAGGTTTCCTGTAGCCCCCCTTATTACCTCAGCCCACAACCTCCAACGTAAATGAAAGCGAGGAGATTTGGAACCAGTTAACCGAAGAGCGAAAATAAGACACGCAGTTATCTCAAAGGTGATATTCCGTGTAATTAACTTTTTAAGTGTCATAAAAGGTCAAATATAGTTTGAACCGGCGATACCTACTCTCACCGTGGGAGAGAGATGCTTCCATGTCGAGTGCAAGCACCCTCCCTCCTCCGATGATAGTTTGCGCGACGAGGCCACCTTGAGGGGCAGTCTCCTTACACCCTGGGCTTTTTGACAACATTGCCGGGAGGCTTACGCTCATCTATCAATGGAGATCAGACGAAACCTTATCGCCTAGCCATCGCATTTATTTTGATTCACGCAAGGAAAATAATAAGAAAACACCATTTGCCAGTGTAACCTATTTCGAGAGGAAAAATGAAACCATTAATGGGAAACGTTATATATATTACACCCCATTCGTGAATTTGCCCAGTCCATGAATATGACTAATTTCTGCTCATTCCATGAAGTGACATCTCCTCCTAACCATTTCACGAACTGGGCAAAACAATTCCAGTTCATGAATTGTGCAGCGCTTGTGCTGCCCAATCAATAAACTGTATATTTAATGAATTGTGCAGCTCCAATCGTTAACCACTTCATGAACTGGATTGTGTTTTTGGCCGGTCCGTGGAATGGACAAGCGAATAACAGGTTTGGTCTCTAAGTTAATTTAACTTTTAATCGTTTTAGAATGGAAGGTTAATATCTTAAAACAAATTTCAGTTAAGCTCTTAGGATATAGTACAATAAGATTCAGTTCACGAAATGGGCAAATATTAAAGCAATATTTGCCAAGTTTGTGAAACTATCAAGAGAATAAGACAGTGCACTGAATGAGAAGACATTTACCCAATTAATGAAATGGGCAATTTCACTATTGGGGTGTAATATTTAGACAGGGAGTAAAACTTCGGTTAGCTGGAATTTCCTTAAAGAAAACCCGGGTTAACCGAAAAGCTGTTTTTTTTAATCGTTTTGATTTTGCTAAACAGGTGTAGCAACAGGCTAGAATAAATTTCCCTGGAGTTTCATTCTTTCCCAGTCAACCCAGAAATGAGTGAATCAGACCTTTCCATGAATCCATACTAGCTTTATTTGTAACGCCCGGCCTTTCGTTCCTGTCTTTAGGCTCTCTTTTGACGTCCATGGATTCCCAGAATCGAGTCGTTTCCATCAATGACAAGCCAGATATGTTCCTCTGTTGATTATGAATAAACCCAGCAAAGTATGTGTTTTGATCTCCCGTGTTTAGGGTTTTGGCTTGTCGTGCCACCCAGCTACATTGGGGTAGACTGGGCAGACACCTAATAATATCGCTTTGTAAGCCTAACCTTTTTCCATTGAACTCATGCCCTGAGTTGACGCAGCCTCTCTGTAGCGCATCAAAACGTCAAGACTTTGAAACAACATGGCCAACCTAATATGTTTCTGTATAAATGTTTATTATTACCGCCACAGGTAGAATTTATTAATTATTCGAAACCGGGTCCGCCCCTTTTATTTCAGATAGTCGTAATTCTACTGCATATATATACAGTATCTGAGCTAGCGAGGTGGGTTGTAGGGAGAGAATAGTTACTGCCCTTTCACGATATCTTTAATATATATTTTTTTACTTTTTAAGATGAGATGGAAGGGGACGCGGGAAAAGGCCAGTGTTTTTGCACTTTTTATGGCCAAAATAAATATAATATTGCTCCAGTACAAACAAAGTTTAATTTTTTTTCACATGTTGATATCAACAGTACCTGAATATCTTTAATGAGCATGGTGGTATTATATAACAAACTTTTTAAATTAAGAGAAAAAGTTGTCATTAAATTCCAGCACACATTTGACAGATATTCAAGACATTTTGAGCTCACCATGTGAAAAAATATTACATTTTATGTTTGTACTGGAGAAATATTTTATTTATTGTGTCAAAAAAAGTTTTGCAATAAAAAATGCAAAAACCCGGACTTTTTATCATGACCCCTTCAATCCCACCTTAAGGTTGATAACCTTTCAGGGTGAACGAAGAGCACCTGGGGCTACAGCCGGATGGTTTGAAGGATTTCGTTCAAATTTGATATTTAGATGATGTATAGTCGTAGTGCGAGGCTGAATCGTAATTTTAATCTCAACCCTAAAATTAGCCTAAGCAAAGTTTAATCATCAATATTTTTGAAAATTCGACAATTTTCGAAAATAACACATAGTTTTTTGTTCAAAATGAATATCTCTAGAGTGCTTTACATGGTAAAATAAAACTGTATTATTATTTAAGGGAGTCTACTGATGACTAATTTTTAAGAAATTTAATTAAAACAAAATTTTCACGACATTTTTGTTCACAATTTATATCTGAAGAGTGTGTGATTATCCAAATAATATAATTTTTTTTTAGAAAACTAATTAGTAGTAATTAATTTATTGATCATTTTTTTAAATTGTCACAAACTATAATACACTATTAGAATGTAAGTACGATTTCCACGTAGGTTTTATTTAGCTGACAAATGGAAAAACCCACTAAAACAGTTTCTCTCAGCAAGTGATGTAAATCGACTTCACTTGTCGACGCAATAAAAAATATTAGCGAGCAGGATGAATACGAAACTATTTTTTAAGTAATTTCTTAACGTTCATAAATAGCCAGTGTGTCCGTGAACCAAGATGTCACGGAACACACAATAGCCCCAGCAATAATTAAATTGCGTATACTATTTCATTCTCAGTAATAATAATAATAATAATAATAATAATAATACTGGTTTTTACCTATTTGGCAAAGTTAAGGCTTTAGCCTTCTCTTTCATTTAAACAGAGATTAAAAAACAAAACATATGACATTTATTGGAAGCATTAACACATATTAAAAATAATCAAATCAAACATTTAAAAAAGCAAGTATTCAGAGCAGTATTTAACCATTTACACGTTCATTCATAATCAAATAAAGCTCAAATTATTTCTATAACTAGTTTAAGTTTATTGGTTGACAGCACTCTTAAAGGAAATTCCAGATGTCAGGTGACAAGTAGAGCTATCTAATTTGTACCAAACCTACGGTTCCAATTATGTAAACCATATTTAATAACTTTTCCATGACACATACATACATATTCGTGACAGGAAGGGCTCCTGAGATCCCACCAGCTATCAAAACTTATTAAAGTGCTAGAATTATTATTTTTTAGCTATATCCCATCCAATTGGAATTTTAATTCAAAATTTTATAAATGTTATCACTGGGAGTAGTTTTAAGTTTAAGATAATTTTGAGCAAAGTATGTAAAATAAAACATTATTACGTGCATAATGAACTTACCTCACAAAAAAACATGAACCATAAACATAATTTAATAGCTTCAACGACTAAAATCTTATTTTATAATTTTCATGACTGGTAGACACCATAAAATATTGTAAAAGAAGGAGCAAATTATGTAAGATCAATAAAAAAAAGAAGTAGAAAAGGTTTTGACATAGGGGTACGGGTGTTTTTTTTTGGGGAGAGTGGTAAGGAATGGGGCGGAGGATGAATGGGAAATACACTACTATCTTACCCTGAATTACTCCCGAGTAGTTTCAATTGCCACCCTGCTCCAGAACTGAGGCGCTTGCTTCACAGATACATCTTAGCGATATGACGCTACCACCACCGCATCACTGCCCAGTGATTTGGATGTTCACTTTTTTTTTAATCTAAGATATACAGTGTTTATTTTAGTTACAAATGCGTTATTTACCAAAGTTAGGTCTGTGTATGACGATTGTAGTGCTGTAAATGCAGCGGTAAGTGTAAAAAGAAAGAAAGAAAGAAAGAAAGGAAGATTGCTTTGAGCTGCCACGATTTTCTAGATAGACCAGTCGTCAGGAGCCTAACCTGTCGTGACTATAGGCTAAGTTTGTATTTAAAATCTTCCTCGCGTTTTGTTTCTCTCCTTTCAACCACTCGAAATAGCACATGGGTCTGTCATGTCAGCTCGTTAACTGAAATTTGTACTCACATAAGAGTTAAATAGGACTTTAAAGAATGTCTCAATAATAAGTTTTGTTGGATTTATATGTGTTTACCGAATTAAATCGTCAAGCTCATTAATTATTGGTATCTTACCATCCGACTTAAAATCGCACGTACCCTACTATAAATATTTATATTTTTTTAACGTATACCACTTCTTACTATCCGTTTATACATTTTAAATATTTACACTAGTGGTATATGAAAGAAGAAGTCTATTTTTAGAGTAAATGTAGCCGTATTTGCGTGGAGGAAAAGCAGGAAAAGAAGACAGCTCAGTACACCCGGGATTAAAATTCAGACCTCCTCGTCACATGAGCAGACCAAACGAGAGTGACATCTTTTTCTGCGTGCCTGCTCTTTACAGGTCTTAACTAACATCCACGTATGAGTTCCCAACTGGATATCCCAAGAATAGTATATTTTAATAATTGGTGTTTTGAAGTGATACACACACAAACACGCTCATGTCACACCTAATTCTTCCCCGCGGTGAACCAGTGTGACGCAGCACACCGATTACGCAACAATGGTCTTAGGCGACTGGACGGCCGATGAGGGTGAGATCGGGGTTCGAATCCCGGTAGGGTGTATTGAGAGTAGTTTTTACAAAATTGCTGTCTACACACATGTGGATAGGCTTCCCTTCCCTAGCACATAACGTAATTGGTAGCCTACATATTATGCGTATAGCCTAAACGGGCAATAATTAAAATCTTCAGTTCACTTTTTTCTCAATGCAAAGGACCTTACTTTTAAAGTTTGCAATTAGATGTCAAAATTAACAAGTATTCTATTTTATTTGAAGGGGTTTTTTGATAAAATTTCCTGTTTTTAACTTTTTTATTTTCAAGGCACAAAAGTTTTTCTTTTTTCTAGGTTTTTCAAGTACGTGGTAGCTTAGCATTTATAATAATAATAATAATAATAATAATAATAATAATAGTCAATTTGGCCCATATTGTGGTCTATCAATAACTTATTACTGGGCGGGAAGCATGCATAGAGAAAAAGAGCATCTGACAATGATTTATATAGTAAGAGGATTTCTACCAATGATCCGCCTCTCTAAAAGTGTATTAAGAATGTAACATTATAGTGAGATAATGAGTTTAAATATTTTTTGGTGAGTTAAACTTAAAGCTTTGGATTATTTTAAAATGATAAAACTAAAAGTTTAAAATAATTCTAAGAACGATCAAAATTTAAAATTCAAGATTTTCGAGTGGGATCCTATAAACGTTCCACTTTTATAACAGTCCATTGATTAGTTAAAACATTATGGGAGACACACACATCATATATGTTCATTTTATATTGAAAATAAATATATTTAAAACATATGTTATAGTCTATATACTTGGATCCACATTTGCTACAAAACCTTATGTATACTTCAATGTTAATTGGAAGAACCATATCAGACAGGTAGATCAGTTACTGTAGATCTACTTTCACATATTCATACATACAAATCTGATAATCAGCTGTAACTGTTGATATTCAAATCTATTGATATCTCTAGGCAAAAAAATTACAGGGTTGGTAAATTGGGTCCTGTCTACCAAAATCATGTCAAATTGGGTCTCTGTTGAAAAAAGGTATAGGTAAAATGGAACCTGGTTATAAAATAGGTATGGATAAAATGGATTCCGTCTTCTGTCAGCCTATTAGAGTTGAGGTTGGCTGAATAGTCGCCCATAAATTCGTTTTACTTTATTCTAAACGCTTTAAAATATTGACAGCTCTTGCTGCACATCAGAATTCTTTATTAATCAACCGGTGAAAGCTTCAAACACACTGTTTTGACAAAAGCAAATCTTGTAATTTATCCTGTCTTAAACTCAACCTTTTTTGTATCAGAATAATACTTAGATTCAGCAAGTATGGTAATACTTTAAAAACTACAGCGAACCCATTTTACCTAACCGTTTCAAAGTAGTGGGACCCATTTTACGTATTGTTAACCCAATATACGTGGCCCCAAAAATGATACATGTTGTAAGGGGTGACAAGAAACGTGTTTCCACGTAATGCACTTGTGCGCAGCGATGCCAAATGACGGAGCTACGATATGTCAAATTGGCTCTGTATGCACATATGGGGTAGGAAACTCATTAATCTTTAGCACATAGCACTGCGGAGTTTGGTGTAAATTATTATAGCTACAGTAGCCCCATGGCTTTTTTGGTGCGGACTGACAGCTCACAGCTTATTTCTGACAGTTAACATTTAGGTATATACCTAAATTTTGACTGCCAGTACTGACAGCTGCTAGACACATGATTTTGCAGATCCTATGGTTCGGCGTAGGGATACATAATTTGGTCTGGTAACTTTTCAAAGCCGTCAGCTGTGAGCTGTGAGCTGTCAGTCAGCACCAAAGAAGCCACGGGGCTACTGTACTAACATACATTTAATTGCCTGACAACAAGTACCCTTAAGGGGTTAAAGGGGTGCCTGTGTTGATTTACCTGGCATGCTGTATGAGTTACCTACTCCCCCTCCCCCAGGTGCATGTAGCACCAACTTTGACATTTATCATAGCTGTATAATTTTTTAACTTGGAGATCTGAATAACCTTGTATATTATCAATACCTGTGAACTAACACAAACTTTTAGTAACATATGATCATGGTTGACCGTAAAAAAATATGTTTGTGTTTTATAAAGATTTCTTTGTTCAAAATCCTACTTTAGCTCGCTTACCTTAATACTTGACAGTCAATCTGATCTTCAAGAGTCAATTCTATTGAACAAGTCGTGATGACGTCATATCCAAAATTAACTGGCAGTGTATCTTCACACTTTTTTCCTGAAAAATAATACAGTTAATTAAAAGAGTTAGGACGAAAAAAACCTTTTAAACAACGTTCTAACACTCAACTTACAAACCTATTTTATACGAGAACATCCTATAAGTGGAGTCACTCTGTTCAATCAAACACATGGGCGGGTTAGCTAATGTAGTGATTATTTAAATCGTTCAGTCGTCAGTAATTATACCCCAGACTTGCATTGGAGAGAAAGCGGACTCAACGTCAAGCTCGTCTAGTTTGGTTTTCTAGGGACGTTGAGGTTCAACTCACTGACGGTGTAATGGGGGTGATTTCCTCCTGGTTATTTTACATCCTACGTACACGCGAATGAGGGCACGTTTCCATTAAAAAATTTCTTCATTAACTCTGACTTATTAGTGCTTTTTTTCTTATTAAAAATGTGTATAACCCGGACGGGTACAAGAATACGCTCGAAACCCTAAACAAATCTAAGTTTGGATTTCTGAATTCTTAATTTTATAACAAAAATTGGGATCAATTTAATAGGTTACCCTTTTTTTAAATGGTTTTTCGTGGATAATGTAGACCTAAAATTTGAAATTCGGTAAAACGGTTTCACTACCACTGTTTTTTTTTAAATTTATAATATGTAAAACAGCACCATGATGCTAGGTATGATTCGAGCTGTAATTCCTGCCTAGGTTACGGTAGGAATTTGGTAAAAACTTTTTTATGTCAACAATGATAACCATTTACAATATTATTAATGTTAATTTATAATTATTTAAAATATCTATCAGAAGTTACAGCTGCAAATAACATGACTTGATGTATGCATAAGTAAAAGTAATATCCCATTTTCATAATAAGGGGTTATATGAGGTCTAGAAAAATCACTAAATCTACTTTTACATATGCATATGTAAAGTCATGTGATCTACAGTTATAAGCTTTGATAGTTATTATAAACACCTATAAAATAATACTAATATAATAATAAAATGTTAATTAATAGGGAGTTTGACACCTTAACTCAGCTGGTAGCGTGTACGCCTACTAAGTTACTAGTCCTGGGTTCAATTCTCTGCGTGTCCGAAAGCTTTATCATTGATGAAATGTGGGTTTCCCATTTCACAGTGATGAATTAACGGCCGGGGGTTGGATATTTTGTCTGTTCAAGACTTAAGTTAAGTCTTGTGCTGATATTATCAGTTGGTTCAGAAGTTGCACGTTAAACAAATCAATACATCAATAGGGGGCTTAAAACACACATTGTATTGGCATCTGGTGTTTTTCACCTTCCTGTATGTTTTCCTACTGACGGACGGCTCCAACCACTTGGTTTCTGGTGTGTAGGAATTTCTGCTCGACTTTTCTAGCGCCTTGAGTTTCCCGAGTAGATCCTATGCGCACAACTGTCTGGTTGCCCCATAGTACACACTAACCGCGCGCTAATGCAAATGTACACACGAATAAGAGTAAAGTTTGTTCAGAAGCTCTACCCCTTGGGCACCTGGGACTCCTTTATAGATGGTGCTGTTTTATCTTACAACCTACCCCCAAAGCGGCTTGCTACTGTTTACAAAGTGCACGTGTAAGAGTCCGGGAAATGTTTACTTGTTAACATCTGCGCGACCAGTTCAAATATCCTCTATAAGAGAGTTTATAATAAGGAGGTTTAAGGTGAAGGGATCCCTCTAATTCTTAAGAATATTAAAGGGTCTTTTTTAAATTTTTCCCAATTTGGTAGTCAAATTGTATGATACGTCATTATAGTAATAAGTTAAAGACTGCCGATGACCGAAAGACGAGGGTTCGAATCCAGGTCAAGTGTACTGAAGCGGGTTTTCACCTAACTAATGATTTTTCATTCTCTTTTACTCCACGAAAATGTGGAACACTTCTTATACATTTAGCCTTCCTCGTCCATAACACATTAGTATATTTAGTACATATGCGTCTAATCTGAACGGGCAGTAGGACGCGATACTAAAAATATAGTAAATCCAGTATATATTATGTACTTTACTCTAGACCTGACAAGCCAGAATTTTTGGGGGTAAAGAGACGGAGAGTAAGGGAGAGTAAAAGAGGGGTTGGTAGCTCCCCCACGTGGGCTAATAATAACACACCATCAGTGGTACGCGCTGCAAGTGGGTCATTAGGGATCTTTTCATCCCAATCAGCCCGCTGTTAATTGGCGAGCGCGATATTACCGAGATATAGAGTACCCGCTGCGGCACTTTGGCAAGGCCAACACATATACATACATACATACATACATACATACATACATACATACATACATACATACATACATACATACATACAACACACAATACATACTATACACACCACACACATACCATACAGAGTACACACTACATACCGTACACACCATACAGCATACACACTACACAACATACACACCTCAAATGCTCATACACATACACGTCTGTTTATTTTAATGTGGTTCACTATGTTATTCTATCCTATGCTTCAATAACTTACAAACCACGATTTAAATAGTTAATATTTACAAATCTGCTGACATTTAGTTCACGTGACATTAGCCTGGACGTAGCCAAAAGAGGCTACTTAATTATAACAGAGAGCGGCGAATCGTAAGTGAATCTATACTCAACAAAGCTATCGCGGTAATTGAATATAGACCTACCTCATAAATACGATGGGGGTTTCAGTTTATACCAATTCAATTCACATACAATGATTGGAAACAAGAGCGTAGAAAGTTACATTTTCTAGGGGTGGTTCCAGTATAAAATGTTACTTAACCTTTAGCTAATAAACGTGTATATGCATAAACTATATACCTCCTAAGGGGGTCCATGAAAATCCAGGGGAAGGGGGATCCGAGCCTCCAGACCCCTGTATTTCTACGCCGTTGAGTGGAACTAACCATGAAAAGAAAAATAGAAGATAAATTATTGACACAAAATGTTTGAAAGATATTTTGTTTTCAAGCATTAAATTATGAAAATGAAATAAAAGCGAAATTTCATTAGGGAAAACTGCAAGCCATTAAAAAAAATGTTCCCTTTGAAGTATCGTATTTATATTTTATTTAAGTTGAGAAAGAAAACAACGCTCTCTTGTTTTAATTGGTGGTCGGTCACATAACAGTGTGTAAAAAACAGTACCGAAGAAATGTTTTAAAATATAATAAAAAGGATTAAAAGAAAATACATTGATTTTAAAGAAAAACTTCAAATTAAGAAAACATATGATCAATAAGTCAGTTTATAATTACAAACCCACACACCAATTAAAAGAATATCCAAACAAAATAAACATTAATTAATGTATTCTGTATTCCTCAATTTGAGGATATTGTTTGTAGTTAAATAATTGAGTTACTGTTTTTATTGCTCTTTATATTTATAGTGAATTTTACATAAACTTACCCGCCTCGGTGGCGTAGTTGGCTAACGCGCTTGTCGTGTTGAGCTCGACTGCTGAGGACGGGGAGATCGAGGTTCGAATCTCGGTCGGGTGAACTGGGGGTGGTTTTTCCTAAATGGTTTTCCACTCTCCCTCCACGCAAATGCGGGTTCACTTCCTCTAATTCAACCTTACCAATTCCTAATCCATTAGAGCAATTAGTACTTAAAGCGTTTAACCCGAACGGGTAGTAAGACGTGGTGCTAATTATTAGTATTATTATTATTACATAAACTTGTTAGCCTAGATTTTGATATGATTGGGTAGTGTTTTAGTAAAGATAATATAGATTGTAAACCATTATTTAATTTAGCTAACGCAAATATAAAGTACATGGTTATTAAAGACCTAGTATCCACACTTTAATAAATACCAGTGCATCTGCCCAGTTAAAAAATAATAATTCTAAACACCCAGAAGACCTAAGAAAATGAAGTTTTTCGGTTAGGTTGTCTCTATTAAAATATATATATTCGCTGACAAAAAAATTCCCATTGAGGCCCCCAAAGTGGGGTGGGGGTGTTCTAAAAACCAAATTTGAAAAATTCTCGAAGCTCAGAAGTGCTAAGGAGCCGAAACTTTGCAAGCAGATAGCATCTAGAGTGCTATACTTGATGACAGAAAATTCCAAAGGGGCCCCTCAAAATCGGGGATTAAAACAAAACAGTCAAATAAATCTTGAAGATCAGGAGACCTAAGAAAATGAATTTTTGCAGACAGTCAACCCCTAACTAAAAACGGCGCAATAATATTCTAGCGACGGAAAATTTATAAACGGCCACCCAAAATGGGTGGGGTCCAAAAAGAGAAGTCGGAACAACCTTTAAGCCCTTTAGATCAAGGATGCTGACATTTTTCAGGCAGGTAGCCTCTAGCCGTAAGAGTGCAGAACTACTTGATGACATAAAATTGCAATGGGGGGACCTCCAAAACGTCAAAAAGAAAGTAAAAAAAATTTTGAAGCTCAAAAAACCTCAGAAGCTGAAATTTTGCATAAACAGGTAGTCCTAATACAAAAGGGTACATACACTTTTTTGACACTTCAATTACCAAGAGGCCTCCCAAAATAAGGGCAAGGGCTTTAAGAAAAACATAGTAGAAATACTCTCGGAGCCCAGTAGACCTAGGAAGCTTAAAATTTGTAGGCAGCCAGCCCTTTAACCCTTTAACCAAAAGAGAAATATGTAATGACAAAAAATGCCAAGAGGAGGCTCAAAGTGTTAAAAAAAAAGTCGAAAAATCTCAAAGGCCAGAAGACCTAGGAAACTTAAACAGGCCTATAGCCCCTAATATAGAAGGGTGCAGGAATACTTGGTGACCAAAAATTTACATGGGGGGAGGGAGGGGGGCGACTAAAAACAAAAAAGTTTGTAATTAAATATTTAATTGATGGCCAGTTTTGCACTTTCATTGGAGTAAATATTTGCTCTACTATAGTTTTTTTAATTGAAACGCTTCACCCAGATTTGAGGATCACTAAAAATGATTCCTATTCGCAATAATTGTCCAACAAATGCTAATGGGACATATTACACGACCAGAAATTAAGCCGTTGATTTGTAAACGGGTATTATGCTAGTAATTAATATAAAAACATGAACATATAATAAAACACAATAATAAGACTATATAACTCCTAGAAAACTACTATATATGAGCACATGTATAATACAAGCAATATAAAATATATATTTACAAGTAATTATTACTTATGAGTTATGATATACGAACATATTTTTTTATAGATTTTAAAAATATTGGACATTAATAAATGTAATAAAATCTCATATATTAATTCAGATTCATCACATATATAAATGCACTTTTTGATCAAAGATAAACAAATGTTCCTCAAATACATATAAACATCACATGGATACTATGCGGTCAAAATAAGTTTTAAAATATTCTTATTTATCGAAGTTTTCAGCTCTGGATTTTTTTTTAAAATCTGATGGTTGTAGAGTTATCTTAAAGCATTATTTCTTAAGTACATAATTTTTTCTTAGTTTTGTTATATCCTTATACAGTTGTATATTTTAATAGTGTTTGTATGATTCCTTGGCGTCCTTGTGGATTTAATTTCCATAAAGGTAGCCATCTAAGGTTTGTAACACAAGCTAAAGGCTATTATTGTCTAGAAACCCGCACTATAGTGAGCTCTGAATCACAAACAGTCTCTTAGAGGTGGCTAGGCAAGGTTATAAGGGGACAGTAAGAAGACCTATGAGTCAAAATATAAAACAAATCACATGGACAACGCAAATTTTTCGAATTATTTATTTTTGATGCAAATATTCATTATTATTGTATTTTTAAAATAGGATGGTAATAACTGATGTGAAATTTTCACACGCACAGTCACTCTGTAAACGCAAATAGTTGTTAGTCTACTATACTTTATTTTTATGGTGATTTACCTACCATAGGTTCAAATCCATGTCGGTTATATTGAAGGTAGTTCTTTTCCCACATGGTTTTCCAATCTCCTTTTATGGAAATGCGGGTACATTTTTTTAACAATTCTCCATTGATTAACCGGGTTGTAAGATGCAGTGGAAAATAAACACATTTATATGCGCTCTAAAAAGTTTGTTTCATGACGAATTAACTAGGCACGGTTACATTCTTCCTCCAACATCCATAAGTGAAAATGGCTAGACAAATTGACCAGCAATACTAGTTATTCATAAAAAATATCACAATTAATAAATATCTAATCATGAGTTTTAGCTTCATATGTATATAAAAAAAACATACACCTTAGAACATTTGCTTTAGTCAGCGAGCCTTCATTCAGTCGGTAACATGCATCTGTCAAATGAACTACCGGTTGTTTGATTCGTGAGTTTGGAATTTCCTTTTCCCAGTGATAAATTTACTTCTGGGGGACTGGGTATTAAGTATATTCTAGAATTAAGCTAGTTTGTAAGTCGTGTGCTAGATTAATGTCATTTCATAAAGTGAACCAAATTAATAAGTAAAAAAAGGTTTAACTTGTTTATTTTCTACGCTTATCATGATTATATTTCATGCACTTTTATTATATGATATTTTAATACCCAATTTAAATGGATTGTATCAACTTAATTGGAAGTTTTTCAAAATTAAAAACAATCTCAAGAGATTCCGTTACTTTTGACACATTTCCCAAACTGTTAAAATACTATTAAGAAAGTTTTCTAGTAAAAGTCTACGTTTTAGGAGGCGCGGTGAGTCGTCGAGTGGAGGTGAAACAGTGGGAGACACTGAAGAGGGGTTGAAAGGGTGGGGTGAAAGGGGTTGTTTCTGTGACAAGAACAGCAATTAGTAAAGACAGAACAAGTGCCAGCCAGGAGGTCCGTGGCGACAACTCCACTTCTCACAGTTCCGACTCCTGTCAAATAATGTGCTTTCTTGCTTTTCAAAAGTTTCCATCAATTACCACCTATTTAGATGTTAAAAATATGCACCCCCTCGTAGTCTAAGGCATCACTCTCACCATAGAATATGCTGCCAATAACAGGAAGATCGAGGTTCTAGTCCTGGTCGGGTGTACTAAGGGTGATTTTTCTTAAATTGTTTTATACTCTACCTCAATGCAAATAAGGGTACACTGCCTTTAAATTCAACCAAACTCATTAGCGTAATTAGTACATATGCGTATAACATGAACAGGTATTTAGAAGCGGAGCTAAAAATAAATATACATGTATGAATATCAGGTTCATAGTAGGTTCATTTAGACTTGTAAAGTTACTACAAATGCATAATTAATAATTTATACACCCGTTTCGGAAGTCTAATTATCTGGGGCATCACTTTCACAATAGCCAGACCTACTGATGACGGGGAGATCAGGGTTCAAATCCCAGGGAGGGAGATTTTTCCTGAATAGTTTTCCACTCTGCCTCCCCTATAATACGGGTACACTTCTTCTAAATTCTCCCCTCCTCATCCCTAAAAAATGAACGTATACTCCATTAACGGTAGGAATTACTCTCTGAAAGGTCTTTTTTTCCTACCAGTATCCTACTATATAATACATTTCTGGTAGAGAAAAAGGCCTTTCAGAAAACAATTCCTCCGGTGTACGGACTTGAGTTAGTGCATTATGCGTGACACCTGAGTGTGTAGCAAAACGCGGTGCTAAAAAGAAAAATCCTCCGATTTCGGAATATTCGTAGACAGTTCAATATATTTATTTTAGACATTTCTCGAGACTTTTTTTATTACAAAATTTTACTTAGCATATTGAAATTACTAGGTTACAAAGGGAAAGACATGTGGCAAATGGATGAAACTAGAACCGCGTTCGGAAGGTATTGACTAGCAAACCCAACGGGGACACCTCAGAGACGCAGATGGGAGAATACATTAGAATGGACCTGAAAGGGCTAGTGTGTAATGAGGCGGACTGGCTAGGTTTATTTCAAGATTGGGATGATTGGCGTCGTTTTTTAAGTGCGGCAACAATCATTTGAATTCTTAATGCAACCGAGTAGTTAAGTACATAAACATATTTAGAGTATAATATATAATTTTTGAAATTATAAAACAAGAAATAAAACAAAAATAAACCTTTTAATGAAATTGAGCACTTGACCTTTGAAATAAACGCTATAGTCCATTTATAGTTGCACACGAATTAATTATAACAAATGTTTGCATAGTTAAATCAGTTAATTATCCGTTATAAGCTATATGAGTTTTTTAAATGAATATGCTTATTTAGCGATAGTTTAAAAAGTATACTTATTATAATAGTAATTTTTGTTTTTATGACACAAGCCTCTTAATTTTACAAATTTGATATAATTTTTACCCAAAAACAATAATATATCCAGAGACTTTTGATTTCAAACTACAACTTCTTTTTATGAAACCCAGTCATTTTATTTAGACTACAAACCAAGGTTTATAACTATGGTTTGTATTTTATATCTCTCAAATTAGAGAGGTGGTGTCAATTTCGACAGATGAAAGTTACATGTAATGAATGCTTTCAGTGTTGGCTGCACTAGAGTAATTTGTTATATTCTCTCAAAGCTTAATTAAGTCACTGATAAGATGTATCTATATTTTTATTAATTTATACCCTTCGTTTACCAAAAGAGATAGCAAGGCCACCTTGATTATTTCTACTATGGATGCAGCTTATATAATAGTCATATCGTAACACGTCAAGTTAAGACTATCACCGTATTGATAATTTTGTTAAAAAACGACGTGACAATCCAAAGAAAGGGAACTGGATAAGAAGAGAGTAGATGGTGGGGCGTTTGGGAACCCAAATTCCGCCAACAGGTGACAACTCTTTTTTCCCGGTGAAGCAATCATTGCGTGCTATGTCATAACACCGCCCCCACCCCCTGGTTTTCCCTAGTGACAGATGCCATTATATTTCCGTTTGAACTGAATTTCCCCTCTGGTTATTTCCATGACGACATGGGGATAGCGACCTCTTGTACTCCTTTAATATCGCAATGGTTTATTTCTGGTTTTCTATGTGGCAATGAGTTTTCCCTAATGACTGGCGTCATTATACGGCTGGACGTAAGATCATTGCTTTTTTATTTGTGCTAATTGATTATTTATTCATGGTTTTTTTAATGTCTGGGAAGGATTTGGACGGGTCGTTGGAGTTTTTTTATTTATTTATTGGCGTGCAGTCCACAGCGCCGGGCGCTCCTCCTTCTGCATCGCTAGTTAGCGCTGAGAGCATATTCTCTGGCCGCCCGCCTAGCGAAGAGTGTGAACACCGAACAGTTGACAGTGTATCACGGCTGTAAGGCCCCTTTCACATTTCCCTCCTTAGAGGTATGTGTCGCAACTATTCATCGCAATGTCACATCCCCCTATGTGGTAATGGTTTTTTTTCGCAACTAGAGAGCATTGAAACAGCTCTGATTATGCACACACAATAAGGGGCCTCGGAATTCTCAGTTAGGGACCACTATAACCCACCCCGAAAGTCTACTAAAATTGGTTGTTTGGTATCGTCCGTCGACATGCGCGGATATAGGTATCCGACACTGTTCGGAGGAGTAAGGTAGAAATGTTCCAGCGTTTACGCAGAGTGAAAGAGAGTAAAAAATCACCCCAGTTTACCCAAGCGAGATTCAAACTCACGACCTCCCCTGCCATAGCTGTATGAGTAACATGTAACCTTTTTGGAAACGTGAGGTAGGGATGAATAAGAAAATGTTCCGGAGGGAGAAATACCAACAGTTTACACAGTGGGGATTTGATTACCCCCACCCCCGGCAGATTAAATGAGCCTGACATTTAGACGGCGCACACACCGGGATTCGAACCTTGATATCTGTAGCACGGCTAATGTCTGTTAGCACGATCGCACTTCCTTCCGAGTGCACCCCACCATTTTCGAAGGGGCTCTGCTGATTGATTAAAGTTTTCTAAACCAGGTAGAATGTGTACCCACATTTGCTTGGAGTGAGAAAATCAAACGTCGATCATTGTATCATCGGCCGTCTAGTGACGCTCTAGACCATGCGACCATCGATGCATGTATACAAAAATTAATATAAAATAAATTGTGACGGTAGATTGATACCCAAGGACCTAGTATTTTTTTGCCAGTGATGGGGTTCAAATATGGTTTAATTAATTGATCGTATTTTTTTTTCAAATGGTTTCATTATCTACCTTCATGCAAATGAGGCACACTTACCTTTTAAATTATTCATAGCTACCAATCCAAACACGACGTTGCACGTGACCCAATGTGGTAATGTGTTAAAAAAATAGCCCAATTAAAAATCCAGTGCATTCGGACCTCCTTCCGTACACATATGTTAAAAGATTCAGGTCTCTGCGCTCCGTAGCTTTGGCTGGGCATCGCAAACAAAAAACAAAAAACCAACACACAGACAAACACTTCCTTTTATTATTATAGATTCCTGTTCCATTAGCATAAATATGCGGATAGCCCAGCATGCAAGAGAGAAAACATATATATGCAAGAATAAAGAATAGAATAACAAGATCGAAAATCTCAATATCGAAATTTATTACCACTGCACCCAATGAGATTCGAACCGAATCTTAGAGATGAACATGACAGCTGAGCACTGTCTCGCCGAAATATATTTCCATTTTCATAGGAACAACCAGAAAAGCCACGAGATCTAATTTCACAAATTCATACGTCAAGGCAAGTGATCTGCAGCTACCTATTTTGATATACTATTAATACCTATAAAATATCACCAATACTCTAGTATTATTTTATAAATACTGGCTGAAAAAGTTTGAAATTTCTAAAAGTCTCCTTGCATAAAAATTGGAATCTACATATAAATTTATTTTTCCACAGCGTTTTTTTTACTACCAGTTCGGGCTCTACTACACTTATTCCCCATCAAGTTAATCTAGTGGGAGTCTGACGACTTGTATTCCCACGACCACCGATGTATAAAATATTAGTATTACTGTACTTATTTAACTATGAGAGGGTGAAATATTAAACAAAATAGTCAAAAAGAAACCTTCCTGGTGCAGGAATGGGCTCAAACTACCTCCCTCAGTACACCCGGCCGAGATTCAAACCTCAATCTCCCCGTCCTCGGTAGTCTAGCTCAACACGAATCTGGTGCGTTATCCAACTGCGTCACCGAGGCGGGTATCAATCACTCTGCACTCTTTTTAGAGAGTTAAAAATCTTTACTATTTTGAAGGTACACTTCCACCAAACAAAATATTAAAACAGAGTGAAAGAAAAGGCATAACCGCGAGTACAACCGGATTAGGAATTGGGAAGGTAGAATCCACATTTGCGTAGAGGGAGAGCGGAAAACTCCCCTATTTTACCCTGCAGAGATTCAAACATAGAACTCTCCCGTACTCGACCGTCTGCCACTACAGCCACTACACTCGTCAGTCACTACGCCACCGAGGTAATTATTTTTGAAACAACAGTTTTATTATATACAAATTTAAATATTATTTAATGTTCGCAAGTATATTTTGATGAAATATATGTATATAACTTTTACAAAAATGTATAGGTAATATTAAATACATTTTTAAATATAATTTAATGCTCGAAACTATATTTTGTTGACATAATAAATAGAATGTACATAAAACAAATAAGCCACTTAAACAAAAATGAAATTTAATGTTCACGTTTATATTTTGATGAAATAACATATAACTTTAACAAAAATTCATAAGTAATATTAAATACAATTTTATATAACATTTAAGTTAAGTTAAAGGGTCGGGCTTACAATTATACATTATTTCAGTGCTTACCCAATACTAGAGCAGAAGTGAAATTATACCCTATAGAACTCGAGGGCAAATCATGCGGGTCGCAAGTTATTTATTGGTTTATTTAATTTAGGGTAGGGATGAAAAAGCGTAGATTAATGGAAGTTCACTTACATTAGCGTGTATAAGGGATGAGAATAACCACAATGATAAATCACAAATTGAACCTCCACTCACAGTTGAGTCGGGCGAGATTCTAACAGGCACTGGATGTGTATTTTATTAAGCGATTTTTCATCATCCCTCCATCCGGGTGCGGTTACAGATGTTCTAAATTCTATCTTACTCACCCCCACTAAATTAGTGTAAGCATGTGAGTGTTTCAAAAGTGTAAAAAAAAAAAAGCTTACACTTTATGTTAGGAAACAATATTTTAATTTTATTTTTAGCACTGCGGTGTATTAATCACAACTTGAGAATGTGAGGAATGCCAAGCCTCCACCGTGGTTAGGATTTTACATTAAACTGTAGGTCCTCCATTTCATCTCACAATCACCCTACCATTACACATTAGCGTAAGTGCGTATAACCGGAACGGGTAGTAAGACGTGGTGCTAATAATAATAATTATTATTATTATTTAGCACTGCGTCTTACTAACCGTTCAGGTTATACATATAAATGCGATAATTAGGCTACTTAAAAGGAGTAGTAACGAGAAAGGACGCATTTTAGAGATAATATATCAACATTTTATTGGACCGATGCGTAGGGAACCATTCCGGGGAAAAAACAACTTCAAACTCCAAACGGGATTCGAACCTAGGTCTTCCCCGTCATGATCATACTGGTCTAACTCGAGGGTGATGCCACATATAAAACCAGAAATAAACCTTTGCGACATTGAAGGAGGACAAAAGGTCATTAACCTCATGTCGTCATGAAAATAACCAAAGGGGAAATTCAGGTTAGACGAAAATATATCGGCACCTGTCACTAAGGAAAACCCGGAGGGGACATAACCCGCAATTATTGCGTCACAGGGAAATAGCGTTTTGACCCGTTGGCGGAAGTGGGGTTCCCAAACGCCCCACCATCTACTGAAGAATTATGTTTAAGGAATCGTTCTGGAATTCAGGTGAAGAAAATTGTATACCACAATGTTAAAAAAAACCATGATAAATAAAGTCAGTTGGGATCGAATTGCGTAATTCTTAGTTAGCCAGAGGTGCTGACCTATCACTCATACCCCACTATTAAACAAACACTACATTTTCCGGTTCTTAAATAATATCAATACGTTAAATTAACAAACAAATTCAATCTAAATAAAATATTGTCGTACATTAAAAGTCTAAGAGTTGCTTGAAAAAAAAAGAGCTTTACAATCGCTGGCAAAATGAATATAAATAAAATCATTACGACGGGGCGAACCTGAATTCGATAAAGGAAGGCTACAATATATCTCAATTCCTTCCCACCCCCTAATTCCCATACCCATTCCCCCTCCACCCATTTTTATATCATTTGCGCCAATTCCCGCGAGGTTTCTACTTGAGTTTCCTACCACCTTTCACAACTTTCGTACTCTTCGTTCCCCTCCAGTCGCTTGAAGAGCAGCATTCGCCCCTTCATAACTTGTCCCTGGCTACCCCTAAGGGTTTACTGAGTCGAGTGTTGCATTGAACAAGGCGCTGCCCTCCTATGGCTTGAGAAGCCTTGCTCAATGCTCATGTAGTGGACAATCCACGGTGGCTATAATTATCATGACCTTTCTCTCCTCCAACCCACATCTTACTACTCTTCCTGGGATTTACAACCATCTACAATATAATGTCGTAGGGGCGAACAACGTAAAATGTATACGAAGTGTACCTGCATTTAAGTAAAGGGAGAGTTGGAAAACATTTAGGTGTACCTAGCAATGAGAATATTTAAGATTATGTTAAACGAGAGATTAAAAGCACACTTATATAGTCTATACATTTATAGTAAATATATAAAAACGTGTATTTATATATCAATACATACGGTTGGGATCGCACTTTTAGTTAACTTCAGATCCCTCGTACTTTGTCTTCTCTCTCACAACTTGCAGCCAACTGCACCCGTGGCCACGTGGTCTGACGTGCCCGATTCGCATTTATCAAATTCACTATTGATGGGAAGATAGTGGTTTGAATACCAGCCGGGTACATTGTAACTATTTTTCCAATGGGTATTTACCCATCCTCTCTCCACATTGACGTGGGGCATTTCTTCTTAAATATAACCTCCTTGTACTTAATCCATAAATCAAGAATTTATTAACATCGGTTGGAAACAGCAGTTATCGAACGTATTAATTAACAACAACAAAAAATTATCCAAATGTTAAACCTCACTACGAGGTGGATTGTTAGCGCTTGAAACACGACAACTCGTCGATCACAGTAGTGGCCGAGGACAGATTCATACCAAGGGTGTTTAAACCATATCACTCAGACCTGCTTCGGTGTCCGAACGCTCTAACAAGTCACTCTCGTTACAGACTGGCCTGCTGATGATGGATGGATCGAGGTTCAAATCCCAGTCAAGTCTAATGAGGTTTGTTTTCCCTAAAGGGTTCCTCACTCGCTCTCCATGCAAATGAGGATAAATTACCTCTTAAAATGATTCCTTCCTCATTTATACGCCACTAGAGTAATAATTATAATATATGTGTACAACATGAACAAGTAGTAGTAAGATGTTATGATAGAAAAAAGCATAGCTCCCTCGCAACTATAGTGGAATTTGCACCAATCGTATATTGTCCGTTAAAGTCAGTCCAATTTTTATAGGAAAAACTGACAGATCCTGTAACAACTGCAGTGGGCGGCGCTGAACCAAATATTCCAATTTTCAAGTCCTTTATCCTGGTGTATTTTTTTTATCCTCTGCATATAATTTTATGAGCTTATTAAAGAATTTTATAGTGGCAGCGTATTTTGGTTAGAAAAAGAGTAAAAAAAAATTCAAACATATTTATTTGCGGTCAACATTGATAACATTTTACTTTATTATTCGTGTTATTCCATAGGTATTGATAATATACATCACAAGTGACCGCTGCGGATATGAATATATTGAAATTGTTTTAATAACTTTAGTAACTACTACTTTTTCCTCTACCAAAATCGTACTATATATAAAGGTTATAAAAAGTACTAATGTTATATAAGCACATGTGGAATCACACGTCCTGCAACTATAGCTTGTTACAAATCACATCAATGCTGATAAGATAATTGAAATAATACTGTTATGTTTGGCCTATTTTTAGAAGGAAAATTATTTTAATATGCTTTAAGGCTGTATTCCTAGCAATATTTCACTATAGTTGGAATCAGCTATAAAATATAAGTCCAATAATTTTCATATGGAGGACTTATCTGATGGCTAGAAAAGCTACTAGATCTTCTTTAACGTATTTAAAAAAATATTAATGTTTGATCATAATAGCGAAAATATACTACGGTCCCTCTGATTTATCAGTCGGTTTTTGTGTCTGGACGACGAGACACCGAAATTAACTTTTACTCAGCACTTTACAATTGCGACCAATACATATTTCACGTTCAGTGTAGAGTTTTGGAATTTACAACCATCTTGAGTACACCTGGCCGGGATTTGAACCACAGCCTCCCTTTCATCGGTAGGCTGGTATAATGCGAGAGTGAAGCCTTAGCCCATGTGGCTACCCAAGCGGGTTATACGCTATAGTCAATTTTTATTATTATTATTATTATTATTAGCACCGCGTCTTACTACCCGTTCGGGTTATACGCACTTACGCTAATGTGTAATTGTAGGGTGATTGTGAGATGAAATGAAGGACCTACAGTTTAACGTGGAATCCGAACCACGGTGGAGGCCTGGTATTCCTCACATTCACAAGATGTCTTGTCAGAGGTGAAGGAAGGGTTTGGTATTCAAATAAATCTGTGCCGGGACCGAGGATTGAACCCCGGCCGCCAGCACAGAAGTCTGACACCTTACCCCTAGACCGCCAGGTCACCCTATATAGTCAATTTTCATATTCCTTAAGTTATTCAAGTCATGGGTAGGATATACCTACAACGCGGAGATAGGAAACAAAACGAAGAGCAAAACAAATTCAAGATCTTCTCTGCTCCTGTAAACAAAGCTACCAACTTGAGTATGGGCAAACTTGCCCCTCTGTTACAACCCAATTAACGAAACAAGAGCTTAAAAAAATAGCGGGAAAGACGGGGATAAAAACACCCATGAAAAGGAATGGAGAAAGTAAACAAGGCTTGTTGACACTCTACAGAAAGAGGTATCAGAAAGTAACGTTTACCAAGGGGGGCAAATAAAGATAAAAAAGCAGACTGAACCTGGAACTCTTTTTTTTTTTGCTTCACAGACACATATTGTGTTTGTAAACCTTACTAACACTGGGAAGGATTTCATTTTTTATCAACACAAACGACAAGTTTGTTTGGTTTGCACCCTTTTTTTAAGGGTTCTATAAACACATTGTTTAAGGACGTTAAGGTGGCCGCCTCGATCAGCAAGAAAGTATCAATCACTGTCAGACCACAACGCCTTAAAATATAATTATCTTTGTCATTTTCTGGAACTTCTCTATTTTGTCTAAGCTTTTACACCCTTCGCCCTTCACCTACATCCACACTTTGTCGTATTAATATGAAAGCGGCTAGGGAAAACTACGAAACTTATTATTTCAAGGTTAAGAGAAAAGCTAGCAGCATAGAGAAAGGCTAAATCTAAAGGTCTTTTTCATCAAGCCTATTCTCATAGCTCCACAAATATGCTTAAAAGGTCGGTGATACGAGCCAATTTCCCATTTTCCCACATTTGTTTAAATTAATAAAACTCAAACTATAGGATTGTTAAAGAAAAAGAACGCTAATGGAACCTTTCGAATTTATTTTGGCGTGAACCATATTTTTAAATAACGCATCGTAAAATTAAATTTTGCTGAACGTCTACGTGGCAATTTCTTATTTACCGAAGTGGTCAGTTAACTATACTTTAACTGTCTATATATATAATCCATAAAAAAATAAATAAGACCAGTAATTTTAAAACCTACACCAGTGGTCGCGCGATTCAAGGTGTCAAGTAAGCAATATATTGGATCAACAGCCATGGAAAGGTCAAAGTGTAGCCTACTGTAGATTGTTTTCCCCAACACCTTTCCGTGGTAAAACGGCTGCACGTCCTCTAAAGCAGCGTTCCTCTTCCTTAGACCTTAGATTAAACCCTCAACAGCACTTGTGTTTAGCACTATAAGAAATGAGGAGAGGGTGGACAATTTAAATGGGATGAAACCCAACATCCAGTGAACTTAGACGAGAAACCAGCTACCTCTAACCGCAACGTAGACCTAGCTCTGCAAGCAAATGCTCTAATCACGCTTCTTTTATTGTCGACAGTGATATGAGAAAAAGAGTGAAAACGATACACAAGAATAAGGGCCAATTTAATAGTCAGAATTAGTACGCCTCAAGTGCGATGGTATCCTAAATATAGGACAACACCTACTTAAAACAGAATGGAATGGTCTAGTTCCGTTTCATATGCGAAACTGGACCATTATTTAACCCGGGATTAACTGCAACACAAGCAATTCCAGCAGCACCCATCTTAGGACGTCCTATTTAATAACATATCAAAAGTTTGGCAAAATTCGCTATCAGGAAAGATACCATTTTGTAAATTTTCAAATAGGCCGATTAGCATACCAGTGATTTGGGAAAAAAAAGTCACTCGTGTGGCACATGATTTTAGAATGTATTTCAAGCTAATTTTGATTTTTGAGTTATTTTTAGGATAAAAAGTGTTTAAAATTGGCAAATTATAATATTTTGTTTGTCTAGGTATAGTTTGAAATTGAATTAATGATATTGGATGAAAAAAGTTAACCACAGACATAAAAGTGTTAGATAAAATAACTAAGCATAAAAAATGATGCAAGCCTGCGTATAATTTGCAAGAAAGACAGTGAAGCTGGCGAATTAGTTGTTATAAAGCAAGTTAGAGGTGCTACTGAAATAAACAATGCTAGAAAAGTAAAGGTGTCAATATTAGTGCTTGCTTCTAAGAAAGTGTGCACTCTTTTTACCGTCAAAAATTTATAGCAAAAAAGACATAGCCATATACAATTAAAGAAAGAACAGTGAATAAGGGGATAAATCGAAACAATAGGTCATCAGTTCACGCCTTCAATAACAAAACGGACTGCTTTTTCTGCACACAATTTGGGGATTTCAGTAATTAAAGGTATGGACCCACTAGTAACAGACCAGAATGCATTTCTGTTAAGACGGCCTCGTGTGCCAAAACAATTAGATATGCCCGTGAAAAAATAAATAGTGACAGTTGGTAATTGGAAGTTAAATTCCAAGTGGAGTATTTAGAACATGATCTATTTGCGGCTGAGTTTGTCTGACACCGGTTTTACAACACCAATTTCCGCGCAGGTAAAGAAATTCTACGGGTGAACAAAATTAAATTGGGTTTAAATAAAAAAGCAAAACTTGGACGACCCGAAAACGAAACAAAAAGGAAGTTCTTTCAGAACATGCACTTGATGCTTTCCACACAGCTATGTAAGAATTCCCCGAAGGATCGGGTGAGGAAGCCTATGATATAAAATGGATGAAGGAGTATGATCATTTTGGAGATGAAATTATAATTTGTAAAGAAGGGCGGCCAAACATAACTAAACTAAGGGAATCAATTAATTCAATTTTGAGCAGCTATTACAAAAATAAACGTGCTGAAGATGAAAATGTTGAAGAGATGCCTATCATATAAATAGCTGCGCGCTTGATAAAAGGTGATACAAATAGTACAAAAATGTTGGGAAAGGGAATTATCCATCGTCAAAAGGTATAAGCCTCGAAAAAATCTTGGAATTCATGCCAAAAATAAGTAAAACTGTTGTGCTCCAAAATGTTTACCGGAACAAATGTTAACCTGAAGATCACTGCCACTGGGCAATGTATTATGCAAGCCTGTATGCCTAGAGCAATAATAGCTCCTCTACATTTGTATTACTATTTAAATGCACTCAAACATTTGATACAAAATATCTAGTTAATAAACTTTAAAGTGGGGTTTACACTGTCATGTCTTAATGGCTCTAGTCGTTACCGGCATGCAAACACGACAGTGTAAGCCACTACTTGCATGTAAATCAAAGAGTTTACATGACGCATGTTCTACTTGCACGAATATTCGAGTGCACCAGTAGCTAACTGTCGTGGCAGCGGAACGTGTGCTCTAGTTGTGAACCTCGATTGGTGCACCAATCACAACATGCAGATAACAGGCGCAGTGCATTGTTTGGATACATGTGGTGAACTCAATCGTCTCGCAAGTAAATCCTTGCACGATACTTAAAAAAAGTGTGTGAACCTTTACTTACATGACAATTGGACTGGCGTGGCTATTAGTGCAAGCTTATCATGACGGTGTATACGGGCCTTAAACCCACTTTACATATTAAACGAATTTTTGGACTAAAATAAACTATCTTTGGCAGGTCAATATAATACAGCAGATGTAAGGAATATATTACATATGAATACCAGTTGGAGCTTTCATGAATTTTCTCCACCCAAGTCAAAACTAAACATATCAACTACAGAATCAAAGTATATTACTTTTCCAATAACTTCGTCGGTCACGAAAAAGGGGCCGATGATGGGGAGATTGGGATTCAAATCCCGGTTGGGTACTAAGGTTTATTTCTCCTAAATAATTTTTCCCTATCCCTCCCCGCAATGCAGGGTACACTTCCTCAAAATTCAAATCTCACTATCCCTAACACATTAACGTAGTCAATATTATATAAGCACCTAACGGGTGGTAAAACGCGGTGTTAAAACCCAAATAAAAAACTTAGCACTGTTCTTGCATACTACTCTAAAGCGATGCATCCGCGTTACATTTAAAGGTTTCAATATTAGGCTAGTTTGACCTGAAGAGCGTTCCACCAATTTTCCCAACGAGCCAAACCTCTTAAAACCCAAATATAGTAGTCTATTTTCCCAATACTCTGCTATGTTTGGCTACACAGTAAATATTCATCTCATGTGTTGGTTTTTTTCGGTGGTGTTTACGAACCGGCTTATGATGGATGGACGTTTACCGCCATGGTTTCGGTGCGCAGGTGACACCACTCTCAAGAGGCGCCTGTTCAAACTGCCCTGCGTCAGCCACATGGGGGATGAGACGTATGGCACTCTCTATCTCTCTCACCCGCTGACAGCTATCGCAATTTACGATGCGATACAGCTGCGATCCTACTCACGAGACTGTATCGTTACTCATCTCTTGCGCCTTTTTAAAAATTGTGCCCCACGCATAGTAAACGTAGGGATGATTTTTCTATGAAAAGTTTTATAAAATGAAAAACAACAGGATACTTTGTTAGTTTGTTTAGAAATCTAGTGTTCGATAAGATGCTTAGGAATATGTTTGGTTCGAAAAGGGATAAGTACACTGAGGATTGGAGGAGGTTACATAATGAGTTATATACCCTGTACTCATCACAGGACATTATAAGGATAATAAAATGTCTTAGATTAAGGTTGGAAGGACATTCAGCTCGAATGGAAGAATCTAGAACAGCTTTTAAGGTATTGGTTGGCAATCCCAATGGGAAGAAACCATCGGGAAGACCTAGACACAGATGGGAGGATAGCATTATATTGGACCTGAAAGCGATAGGGTGTAATGAGGTGGACTGGATAGAACTAGTTCAAGATAAGGATATGTGGTGTATTTTTTTAAGTGCGGAAATGAACTTTCAACCATACCATAGGGTATAGAGAAAGTTCATATCGTAATTTAGACGACAGAATAAAGTTAGGGTTCATCTCACCACACGGATAGTACCAAACTTAAAATATAAAAGGAAATTGAAAATAAAATTATTTTTAAGTGAAAATGTTTGTACTGGTCCCAACTTCAGTGTTGTAAAATTAAGAATGCAGAAAACAGCATCTTGATACATTTGGTGAGCCGGTTGTAAATTTATCTAAAGTATCCCGGTTAATCGGCCATTTTATTGCCTTTTAATGGGGCCACCTATTGGGTTTCTGAAACGCATCGCAGACGTCCAGAAATTATGCTTTATTTATGAAGTGATTCGTTATTTCAAAATATAATTCACGCCAAATTATAGGTGACAGGTCCAATAAAATAAAATAAACTCATTTTAAACAACATTTTACGCAAAATATCACAGTTCTAAAATCAAAATTAAAGGTTATAGAGATGGATCCAGACTCTTTAATAAAATCAAGTCTTGTTTTAGCAGTCACATCAGAAAATGTTTGAGTATTATTATAGGTGTTGTGAAGCTTCAGAACTGCCACGCTCACAAGAAATACACCAATGTGAAGACGTTCCCCCTAGAGTACCTGCCACTTATAAGGGAAATGCCCTAAGATTAAAATGAAAGATCACTCCAGAGAGAGATAGCGAAAGAAAAGTATTTTGCTTTGTTTCTCAAAAACGTAATTAATCAAAACTAACCATGTCGAAAAGTAGAAAACCTAGGTAATGCTAAGTCTTTAAAAAATTTAACACCCATTTCATTTTGCTATTTTCTACCACGTGGGTTAGATCCTCTTCATAATAACTATTCCAACACTCGCATTGGTGATTATGCGGAAAATGGCGTCAGTCTCATCATGTTTTATTTTTAACGTTCCGTTGGATCAACTATTTATTTATTTTGGCCAAAATAATGTTTTGCCTTAACAACTACAAGAATATTACCTTTTTTCACGTCCCCTACACTCCCAGCTTAATGGCTAGGTAGGCCCTATCAGCACGAATACATCCCCATGCGTAGGGCCCCTTACACGCTAAGTCAAGCATGTGTAGTCTTGGGCTAGGTCTTGGAGTCCTCAGTTTTAAACGATTTAAAACGAGTGTATGTAAAAGTGAAGTCACTAATAATAGTAATTCTAAGTAAGTATCTTCATCCGAAGATGGTTTCTCTAATCTTTCGGTTCAGATCTCATTTCATTTAATAAATTGATGAGCAAATAATTCTCTCGTTTAGTAACCACGGTTCACATCATCATATTTTATTAACTCTATTTTTTATGATATTTCTTCCTATTATTTTACAAACTAAGTATTACTACTATTACTATTAGGTGTTTGTCTTACGGTAGGCCCATTCATTTTTTCAGAGAACTTAACCCACCAATGAGCCCTGTTCTTTTCCTCCTCCTTCAGCTCCCAGAGTTTTATTATTTCCTTCAATTCATCCAATATTTGAATCCTCCTTTTTTCTAATCTATTTTATTCTTCAAGAGTAAGAGATTGAAATAAATAAAGCTCTTCTTCATTCAAGACTGACATTTCATCCACGGGAATTGCAAGGAGAAGAGTGTGCGGGCCCCTACACTCTTCGTCTTAAATGCAAAGTCCCAGTGTGCGTAGGCATCTTTTTCAGCAAATATTCAAATAGAATAGGTCGCGCTTTAGGATAGCGCAAACTACAAGCCCCTACATGTTCTATATTCACGGTTCAAATCAGTTTGTGCATGCAGGTCTGCGGGACCGAGTGTGTAGGGTGGAAGGGGCCTTAATGTGTGTAGAGCCAAGTTTAGTCAAATGGGGTATCTATTGGGGGAGAAAATATCACATATATAGTTTAAACACGCTCTGCTTACGCTGACAATATTACACGGCACTAACACTGTGGATACAAAACCTATTTTATAATTTATGCCCTTGACTACTCCAGGTTTCCCAAACAACATTTTACTATTTTTTATTGTCTTAATTAACTATTTTCTTGTTTTCCTTGAAGATTACATTTATTACATTGAATACATATAACCTATTTTAAAATGCTAGCAGCTATTAAATATCAACATTTTTATATATAAAAATTAAAGTACTAAATTTTTTAGGTATTATTTTCGGTACCGTGTTAATTTGGCATAAAAGTTATGTAACCATATCATATTTGCAGAATTACATTTCTGGGAAATTTATTTACTAACATGCAAAAAACAAAATAGCTCGCTTTTGTTTTATTGTGAAGTTAATAGTTTTTATAGACAGGTATTTAAATTAATCGATATTTCCGTATTTAAAAAATTAAATTCCCTGTCTTCCCCGACATCATAAGAATCCTGACAACTCCAGGTTTTCCCTAAATGCAGCGATTATTACCTCTATCTATGGCGGACCATTTTTACCCTTATGCCACGGAGAACGAATTATTATAGGCCGATTTTGGTCAGAAGAATAGTATTTGGCGGTTACTTAAGTTACTAAAACAATTTTAATATATTCCTACATAAAGTCACGTTATATGCAGCTGTCACTTTTGATACATATTAATAAGCCTATCTATAAAGAAAATAAATAATATTTAAAATATCATCAATGTTGGGGACATATAAATAAATATGTTTGAATTCTCTAAGGTTTCCTTCCAACCATAGTAAAGGTATACAATTTATCATTAGTTTTCACCAATGAAACGTCCTGTGAAGGTGTCATGTGCAAATATGAGGAATTCCCGCTAACCATTGGAAGCGGATAACGCCCACTCGAAGCCTGATTTACATACATACATTTTAAAGCTTGCCTCTGTTGCAGCTTTCAATGGACGAAGTGTTCCACTGTAAGGCTGATGCACGACTGTGTTTATTTCAACGCTGTAATAAATCATCAAACGTTCGATGTGGAGGAACCATAAGAACACTGTAAAGTACGACGTTGTTTTTTTTTTAAATTTAAATTTGCATTATTACAAGTTATTAAACTTTTTTTAAAAATATTTTCCCTTTGGTTTTACATTTATGATTAAGTTATTTTAGTAGAAACTTGATATTCAGATATGATTACGGGCTTTACAAAACGTAACGAAGCGCAATCGTAGCTGTGTGATTACTTACGTCGGTTTGACACACAGCAAAGTAACGCACCCTATCGCCTTCGGTGTGAAGTATAATCTTTACTCTGGGCGAATCTTAGCGAGTTTTCTGGAATTTCATTCTCCACTTCTTGTTCTCCTAAAAATAATAAAGTCTGAGTAGTAGTAGTAGTAGTAGTAGTAGTAGTAGTAGTTATAGTAGTAGTTAAAGTAGTGGTAGTAGTAGTAGTAAAGTATACAACATAATAATAAAAAAGAGTTGGTTGTGGTACTCCCCAAGCCAAAGTGCTTTTCTCCACAAGCTTTCGAAGACTGCTTAACGCCCTCGACGTGACCTATAAATAATAAATACCTTGCTTTGAGTAAACAATATCAGTCTTAGAGTGGTTTGAGATACTGTTTGTTTAAAAGTTTAAACTATAGTATTTCAAAGAATACATGTTGTTTATTAACTCTTAACACGCCCGCATCGGTGGACACGCGGGATAAGGGGTGAATATCGTCTGGTCTAGTTTAGCGGCGAGGAAGAGTTCATGTTTCGAATAAAGGATAGGTGTAGTAAATAAAATTTTCCTCAAACATTTCCCTCTCTAACTTATTGTGAATGCGGGTATATTTCATGTAAAATTCTGCCTCTCTCATATCTACTCCCTTAGTGTAATTAAATGGAAATATCCCGGATGGGTAGTAGCTCATGTTTTTTTAATACCACGTCTTACTACCCGTTCATTTTGCGTACTGATTACTCTAATTTGTTATAGATGAGGAGGATACATTTATAGGAAGTTTACCCGTATTTAGGGAAGTTGAAAACCATCTAGGGAAATCACCCTCAGAACCCCATACCAGGATTCAAACACCGATCTCCTTGTCATTGCTGGTCCGGTTTATTAAGAGAGTGACGCCTCAGACCATTCGATCACTGAAGCAGATGTAAGACGTGTTATAATAATAATATTTAGCACCGCGTCTTACTACCCGTTCGGGTTATACGCTTTAAGTACTAATTACTCTAATGGATTAGGAATTGGGGAGGTTGAATTAGAGGAAGTGAACCCGCATTTGCGTGGAGGGAGAGTGGAAAACCATTTAGGAAAATCCACCCCCAGTTCACCCAACCGAGATTCGAACCTCGATCTCTCCGTCCTCAGTAGTCGAGCTCAACACGACAAGCGCGTTAGCCAACTACGCCACCGAGGCGGGTATGTAATACGTGTTGAATACATATTTAAAACGAAATATGAACCCAAAATGAAAGCACTATAGTTATCTAATAACGTATATAAAAATATTTTAGGAAACATTCTAAAAAAACAAGTGAAATAAGAAGTATTATTTAATATGAAAAGACTTTGGGCCGGTCTTATGACTACCGGATGAATATTGTATTGGGAGGTTAAGCTATCTACCAGATAAAAGTTATTAGCCACTTTAATGTTTTACGCGTCTTATGAACTGATTTTATCTGCCAGATAGCAATCTGTAGGATAAATATATTTTTATGCAGAACACTGGTGCGCGCATACGTAATAGCAGAGCCCTGCTTTTATGGTGAATAAAAAAGCCCAATTTCGTTTTTAAGTTTCCCAAAAGTGGTGAATAAGCGGTGAATTACAAAAATCCTATTTTTGCGACGAAATTATCGAATTAAGACAAAAGCGATAAAAAAAAGTGGTTTTTACCAAACTTTTGTGATTAAGGTGACTTTGTTGGGTTAAAACTAGACTTCCAGGACAATGTTTGAAACAGGTAAACTAAACATATTGAAGTGAAAACCAAAAATTACATTTTGTTTCGACAAAACGGTAAAAAACACTAGTCCGCAAAAAAAATGTAATGTCAACTTATTAAAAAAGTAATATTTAGCGGCAGCTGGTCCGGGAAAATAATGTACAAGTCACAAAGACAAAATATTACCCAAAAATCATCTTGTTACTTCTCAAAAATTGTGACTATATTTTTAAAACTCAATTTAGGCTAGAAAAATACAAAATAACTACTCAACATCACCAAACTGCACCATGCAGCTGGTAACAATGTTATCCACTTTCATTGTGGTTCTGCGGTCTGTTACTACTAAACTATACCTAGAAAAATATCGTTCTGAATCTGCATTTGAAATCGGCAGCCACAACGCTTGCAAACACTTTGTTGCGAAGTCACTGAACATACTGTCTGTCTTCAGCCCTAGCAGCACATTCTCAATTTTTAAACTTTCGATGCCATCACTCTCTTCCATCAAAACTTTCAATTTTTATTTTTCAATATCCCAAAATATTAGCGCGAATGCCGAAAATCGCGACTAAATCGCGATTATCGCGGACATCATTTAAAATCGCGAATATCGCGCTAAAACGCCGATTTCGCGAATTATCGCGACAATTCTGAGCATATATTTGCAATCAGGGTAACCTGAAATGTGAACATCTGAAAGAAAAAATGCCATATCTAACATTCGCGAATTATTGCGAACTCCACAAACGCAGGGCTCTGCGTATAAGCCTTGCTGATAGCGCTACAACCTAGCAAGTGGCTATAACGCTCAACATTTGTTAAATAATGGCGGTTAAACGAGTGCGAGTAAACAAATGGCGTCACGTGGGCGTAGAAGATAAGATGTCTTGCAAGTACTAATTTCGGTGTCTGCCAAAATGTGGGCAATAGTTGGGTACAACGTTTACAAAATTTAATTTATTGTACTCACATTTTGATAAATTATTCTTATATAAATATAACTCTACAAATAGCTTGTCAAGTTTATATAAAAGTGAATTAAATGTTCTAATTTTATATAGTTAGAGCCAAAGCTTGTACTTATTAAACACGTGAACCAAAATTTTAACCTAAAAAATAGATTCTAATTGGCGAAGCCTCATTAAAAACAACGCGTCACTATGGCAACGAGTATTTTAACTTACAAATAAAAGTTATCAGGTACTTAAACCTCCCGATAAAAATGTGATGGATAAATACATTTTATCTGGCAGATAAATATCTGGCAGTCATAAGACTCAATTTTAACTTATCCACCATATATAAATATTTATCTACCAGATTAATATTTATCCAGGAGTCGTAGGACCGGCCCTTGGAAAGATAAAAGTGGAGTTTAATACGTAGTATGTAAGTATTAGAATTATTCTTTAATCTGTTTCAAATTTTAATAATTTCTTTACCAGTGTTAATGCAACTTTTGTTTACTTACACTATTAAAACCTCACTTTCTTCTTTCTTATCTCATATTTGCATATAAGATAATTAGTTTATTTAGGAAGAAAGTTAGTTTATAATCAAAACGTGCCTGCTGTTCAAATCCACAAACCTATCAAACTCCTGGTTAGAGTAATCAATCACAAATTTGGTTAGAGTAATCAATCACAAATTCAGAAGACCCTGGTTCTATTCTGGTTGGTGGTGACGAAGGTATTTATTATTTGTTTAGTGACCCGTCCCACTATCCGATTAGTACACATCCAAGTGTCAAGGAAGAGTGCGTGGTATTAAGCGTATTGTCATAGGTTAAGTGAGTTTGTAGAGCAAGGGTTTAGAAAGTACAGTCTGTTACATACCACAAACCCTGACCAAACAAGAGTTTACCTGTTGTTTGACGTCAACCTGTGGTTCACGAAGTAACATTATCTACATTCTTGGCACGTCTTTATAAAGGTCAACGATTGACCGAGGGGTTGCATTTCGTGGTCGGGTCATGCTCACCACTCCCTGCAAATCCATTATCCTCCGCCTCGGGGGATGGAGAAGGCGGAACAGAGGCTAAACACATCAGCCACGACTCCCCCTCTCCCTCACAACCCCGTGATCCTATTTTAACTAGCCAGTCCTGCCTCCAAGCCAAAGAGGAAGTTTCTATAGGATTAGTTTCCAAGAAGTACACTTCACCCCTTACAAGTTATCGGACTGTGCGTAGGCTTACTTACCTTTGGGGTAGTTCGTTTCATGTATTTTAAAATTATTAGTTTTTAGCACCATATGATACTACCCGCTAGGGTTATACGATTATTTTATAATTAAGTGACCCATTAAAAATAGTTATATTTTTTGGGGACACTCAATTTAAAATCAATGTTGGAGGACCTTTTATAGAACGCAAACTTTTTTTACAGTTACAATTTATAGCACTTTACTATCATTTTTAAGCACCCGTTTAAGTTATACGCTTATTTACTAATTACGCTAATGGTTTTAGGGATGAGGAAGGTATTATTTAGAGGAAGTGTAACAACATTTGTGTGAAGGCAGAGTGAAAAACAATTTTGGAAAAACCACCCTCAGTACACCCGACTGAGATATGAACCTTGATCTCATCATCGGCAGTCTAGTCTACTGCGTTTTATTATATTATTAGTATTACTTTATACTATCCATAAGTGTAAGGTACAGTTGCAGATCACATAACTTGACGTATAAATATATTAAAGTGGTCTTAATAAATTTTGTATCTGTATAAAATTTGTATTAATTTCTATCTGAATTTGACTATGTTTACATTAAAATAGTACATAGTAAATCCTTTAATTATTTTTTTCGTATTCGTGTGTATATACAATATCCACAAATTAAACGCCCAGCACTTTAGCTCAGTCGGTAACGTCTCTGTCTACTGAACTAAGGGTCATGGGTTTAATTCCTAACATGGCCGAAAAATTTATCAATGGTGAAATGTGGCTTCCCCTTTCACAGTGATATTATTAACGACCAGAGGCTGGTTGTTGTGTCTGTTATAGATTAATTTAGTTTATAAATCGTGTGATGATATAATTTGTCGTTCAGAAAGTGAACATTAAATACCTCAAAAATAAATAGTGCGCGCAGCAGAGACTTTCTCTCTTTTTAATCTTACAATATACATTTACTAAAAACTAAAAACAATATTGTGAAACGTAATAATACACACCGTTACAGCAACACTCCAATTAAGACCATAAATGTAATAATCTATACGGTTACAGAAACCATGTGAAAAGAGGAGCATCTCTGTCCACCTACAAATAATACAAACAAATTCATATTTCTAAGTACTCGATAAGAATAAGTTTGTTTATAGCTTGGACACTATTTGTTTTATAAAAAGATATTCCAGATTAAAATATATTTTTCATTTTAACAGTTATAAAACTTTACAATGATAGGTCATTTCGTATCTCAAATAAATGTGGATATATAATGAAAATTGGAAATTTATGCTTATGTAAAGTGCCCTCAAAGTCATTTTCACGGGAAAACGAGAATTGACATTCTAAAGATTTGCTTTCTTTTTGCCATTAAGTAAACTACCTTTAATTTTAGGGTGGAATATCTAATTCCAAAAAACCCCTCGGTGGGACCTTACGAAAACCCTAAATACCAAGATTTAGCCAGATCGGTAAAATAGTCGGCTCTAGTCCGAAACACAGACAGACAGATGGCATCGCTAAAACCGATTTTTCGATTTCAGGGGTCTTTAAACTTTAACATTTATCAAAATCTTGAGTTCATTTTTTTTTTACGATTACAATAATACTCTCTTCGAGGGATCGAGGGAAAGTAAGCTTTGAACTAGTGTCTAATTATATCATGTGTAAGCAGAACGCAAATAAAATAAATGGTACGGAATTCCTCACGGACTTTCTCACCCCATTGTTTAAAAATGGAGATATTTATTCAAAACTAATAATATATGTGAAACTATATAATATACACTAGCAAATACGATCAAAACTTGCATTATACTTATGTTAAACATTTTTTGACTCCCAGATTTAAATTATATGATTTTCTTTTTAAAGAATTAAAGTCCTCACTAATATATTTGGTAAAAAATATATATATTGGCTCCACATGGGCCAATACTTCGTTTTAAAATTTCAACTTCCGGTTAAAATTTTTGACATTTTTTTAAGGGTTGCAAATCTTATTGTTATCGCATTTTCGTTAAATTCCTCATTTATAAATTTAGACCAATAAAAAAGGTAAATTTTGACTATTGAGTCTAAAATGATAGAGATATAGATAATTTATGTACAAACATTTCCCCTAAGAGGCTAAATAAATAGATGGTACGGCGCACCACACAGACTTTCTTTCTCTCTCTTTTTATCTTAAAATAAAGATACATTTACTAAAAACTAGTGAGATTTTTGAACGAAATAATGCAAATTGTGGCATCAACACTCCACATAAGAACACGAATAAAATAATATAGACTGATATTGAAATATTGAGACAAGAGGCGCATCTTTGTTCAAAAAGAGAATTTCAAAAATTTCATATTTGAAATACCTTAATAGAATGAAATTTGAACCATTTACTGACAGCTTAGAAAATGGGATCTTCTTTACATGCTCTAATTTATGAAAAATATATTTACTAAAGATGAATGGAGGGAAATAAAAATAAATCTAAGGAATCAATAATTAACGAAAGAATATGAAGGTGTAATATGAATTATTGTGAATACTATTTTATTTTTGATTCTTTGTTACTTGTATAAAGGTGACATCTAATTAGTAAGGAGTAGTAAAGCTTGAAAACAGGAAAGTAGATTTGACCTCTAATTTTAAGAATATAAACAAAAATGACATCTATCTGCGTATCGTTGTTTGTCATTGCCTCGTCAGACTTCAGAATGGGTTTCAAACTATATTTGCTCATTAATGCCAACAAAAAAAATAAGCTTTATGTCCAATAATATTATAGTTAAAAATTTGTAACATTATAACATCAGATTTGTCAGAAGGGATGATTTTTTATTTAGCAGCATGTCTTATACGCTTAAGTACTAATTACGCTAATAGATTAGGAATTTGGAAGGTTGAATCTAGAGGAAGCGAACCCACATTTGCATGGAGGGAGAGTGGAAAACCATATAGGAAAAACTACCAACAATTCACCCGACCGAGGTTAGGATCTCCCCGTCCTCAGCAGTCAAGCTGAAACAAGAAACTAACGCGCGTTAGCCAACTACGCCACCGAGGCGAGTAACAATATATAAATTAGTTTTATGTGTCAGTGTGTCCTATAACATATCTTATATTATATTATACTTAGTTGTTTTATATATATATATACACACACACACACAAATGCTTACTTATAGATAGTAAACTATTGGTTTTATAAAAAGAACATCCCAGAATAAAATATTTTTATTTCTAATAGTACTACAACTTTCCTTGCCCAATATTTAAATAGTTTCGTAGTTTCGGCTCTAAGGTGAGCTACAGACTAAAAAAACAGCGTAGCCATTTTTTTTGTAATACTTATAAACGCTAATATATATATCACAAATAGTTTTAGCAGCTTTAAATAACCATTAATCCACAATATCAAAATCACTAACAAAAGTGTATTGACTTCCCCACGCTATTTAGACTGCGTATGTGAGTAGGCTGACCTATATGACAAGCACGCGTGTCCACGCTGCGCATCACTACCGTGCATCTGTGACAGCACATTTGGATGGTTCTTGTTGACCATCGCGATAGGATTGTTTGTATATTCACGTTTATGATTGGTCAAGAGCAGAATATCGATACTTTAATTTATTTATAACATGTCAGACAGTCCGATTTAAGTGGGAGGGATTTTTTTTTTTTTTGCAGTTATAAAAGTTACTAAAAATAATTTTTATTTTTTTATGAGTTAAGTAACGTGATATTAAAATGTTACTTTTATAGATAGTATTAATACCTATGAGATAGTAGTTTCATTTTTTTTTATCACCGCGCCTTACTAATTGTTCAGGATATACGCATACATGATAATTATTCAAATGGGTTAGGGATAGAGAAGGAAGGATTTTAAAGGTAATATACCCGCATTTGTGTGGAAGGAGCGTGATAATCCATTTAAGGAAAACCGCCTTCAATAGACACAACCAGGATTTGAACCCCAATCTAATAGTCAACAGTATGCAAATCTAACATGATAGTGACGCCTTAGACCATTCGGTCACTGAAGCGGTTACCTACGTTTTAATTCATACCTGTTCAGGTGATTAACATTTTTTAATTACTCTTATTGGGCCCAAATAAGAACTAATCTAAGGAACAAGTACCCACATTTCCGTGGAGAAACATTTAGGGGGAAAACACCCTCAGTATAGTGAGCCGATATTCGACCTCCCGGTCACTTCAATCCAGTTTATTGCGACAGTGGCGTCTTAGACCATACGGCCACAAAATTTGGTCGGAGTTACATCTAAATTATTGCTCATGTATTAATCTAGTATTCAAATATAGCAATCTATTTCCCATCACTGTCGTACAGGAATTCTCAGTGTATCTAGTTAAACTTTTCAGTCAAAGTGGATTTATCATCAAATGAATAACTACACATGATCGGTTCCTTCAGTAGAAGGCCTATATTTATACTTAGGGAGCTCATCAACTGATTTTGTCAAATACAAACTATACTTGTAGCAATTGCTCAACACTCACATTATGAAAAGTGATAGAGAGGTCGGGGTTCGAATACCGACTGTATGCATTGAAAACTGTTTTCTAAGAGTGCGTTTCAACATGCGTTTCTGATTTTATTTTTTTAAATGTACAGATAGACACTTATTTGTGTTAATCACAACTTGTGAATGTGTGGAATGCCAGGCCTCCCCCGTTGTTCGGATTCCACGTTAAACTGTAGGTTCTCCATTTCATTTCACAATCACCCTACCATTACACATGATCGTAAGCGCGTATAACCCGAACGGGAAGTGAGACGCGGTGCTAATAATAATAATAAACTTATCTGTGCAGGCGAATTTTTTCTGTGCCAACCACACTTTAAAAGTATTCTTATCTAAATCAAAATGATGATAAAATTTTCACTCACACATAGCCTCAATCGTCAAACAACTATTCACAAACTATGTACTTAGGATTTAAACTCTAACATTAGTTCTAAGGCAACCCAACTTTAGCCCCTGTCATTATATCTGTACATGACCTTCAAACACTCTTTGCACCTCTTGGTACTTTTCCAAAATGTATTTTTACCCTTCTCTCTCCTCCCATTCTCGTGCTGTTTTCTCCAAGCATGCCCCTTTTCAATAAACTCCTATCATATTCAAATCTCGCAACAACAAAGGGCCGAGTGCCGAGATTTAGTTGTTTATTTTATTTTCGTAGCACAAGACTTGTTAAAAATAATGTTATTAGCATTATAGAGGACGTGCAATTATTGACATTTTGTCTTGACAAGATAATTAACATGTATATACCGACTAAGGTAACCTTATTGACAATGAACTGGCACTGTAGTTGGTGATCTGGTGAATTGTTGTGCCCCTTTCCTATTTTTATTCGTAGGTTGAATGTACACGTCTTGAGTTTAAGACACTTGAATAGTCGAACAGAAATTCATAAACGCCAGAAACCAAGTGGGTTTATAGCTTTCCTGGGTGGAGCCTTCCTCAATTAGAACAAACGGAGGAGGAGAAATATGTAATCATGCCATTACCGTTTGTATTGTGAACCCCTTTTAAATTACATCATTCGTCGGTTCACAGATATCCATTTTATGCTCCTATACCATTCTTTTCCCGTGTATAAAGGTCTTAATTATCAACCAAAATATGTGAACGTTTGGATTTTTCAAAATGGAGAATGTCAATTTTCAAACTCTGTGTATAAGTATATACTACGTATAGGTTCATAGGAAATAGTTTTGTATTCATGCCAATAAAACCACTCTCTTGTGTTCATGCCAGTAAAAAGCAAACTCGTGTTTAGGAAAGTTTTATCGATAGTCAACCTGAGCGCAACATCAGAATGACACTATCTCGGCTATCTGTGTAGCCCACTAAGGCTAATTTCATATCAACCCAGTCCAATCGAGTCAAGCTCATTCCAGTTAGATCGCACCAGTCAAGGGGTTTCACAGCGAATTAGTCTTTGAATTGACTAGATTGGGACAAATCGATATAATTATTTTATTCGTTGAACTGGCTTTCTTTGTATGGGATACATGTGGATATACTCGTACTTCCAATATTCTTCTTAGGATTATTCGTAGACAAATGATAACACAGAAAATAATATTATGGTTCCATCCTTTTAAGATGACACAAGTTAGGTTTTTTAAAATAATTTGTTTCTCTATTTTACTCACTTGTTAGCAATAACATTTTTATCTATTATTATTATTATTATTAGCACCGCATCTTACTACCCGTTTGTCGTGTACGAACTTAAGCTAATGTGTAATGGTAGGGTAATTGTGAGATTAAATGGAGGACTTACAGTTTAACGTGGGATCCAAACCAGGGTGGAGGCCTGACATTCCACACATTCACAGGTTGTGATTAATAAATACACTTCTTTTCAGAGGTGAAGGAAGAGTTTGACAATCAGATAAATCTATGTCGAGACCGAGGATTGAACCCCGGATCTCCAGCACATAAGTCTAACACCTGACCCTAGATTGCAGGATCACCAAAGTCTTTATTTTAATACTTCGGATATTGTACGTTTCACTATGATCCTTAACAAAAATAATAAGCTTTTCAACATCCATGATTATAAACTTATGCAAACTTTGACCAAAATGAAACATAAATCAGTAGTGATGTAAACACAAGACTTAGAAAAACTGACTGAAATTCAACCGGTTAAGTCGATACCAGTCTTGAATTGATTTGACTAGGTTGAATTGTACGTGACGTATTCTGTATGTCAGCAGTCAGTACTCCTTTATTTAAAACACTGTTGAACCATCCACCTGAATCTAGGAGCGTAAAACGCGACTGGACTTGACTGGACTGTTTTGGTGTGAAAATAGCCTAAGACCCCATTTATATCAGCAGCACTGTCACGATACATTAACGATACTATGAAAGTATAGCTACGATACGACCGCGATCACGGTCATTTAAATCAACAATACGGTAACGGTACACACTAGATACAGGGACGGTACACTTTTGATCGATGGATTTCAGTTGAGGTCGTGATCGCTTCTTGAAACAAATATTGAATAGAATCAAGCATGAGCAGTTTTTTTAATTCAAAGACAGTTTTTATAGTCATTATCTTGGATGATGAGACTGGAGACGTTAAAACGAACAGGGATAAAAATCCATCAGCAAAAGAGAGACGAATTTGGAAACGGCCAATAACTCTGAGTCGATAAGTAGAAGAAGAATGTTTTACCTTGTACCCCCGTTTCATGAACGACGAGCGGAATTCTTCTAAAATGTATTCTTGCTGAGGAATATAGAGGAAAACTTACCCTTTTCTAGATCCCGGTCAGAGTATTTTTATTTTAGCAATTGAAAAAACAAATCGAATGCTGACAATGTGTTGAACCATGGCAGTAGACTGTGGATAGAACGTTTTTCTAGAGCACACTAGAGCTCCATTGGCAAAACGATACAATAAAAGTACAGCTACGATGACGGTACGGTAAAATAATATGGTAAATTATCGTGGTAAGAGCAAGGCTGTCTCGTGGTTAAAGCGTTATCGTTGACGTAGAGTCACATTCAAAATAATAGAAAGAATAGTGTGTATCGTATCGTATCGTTACAATAACGTGATTGTATTGTCAAAGTACCACTGATTTAAATAGGGCCTTAAAACGCTGCGTGGGACAAGTCGAAATGGGAAAGATTATTTCACATAAACCTATCTAGATGGGTGTGGAAAACGTTGGCGTATGTTACGCAGGGATGGTTCAACGTCCCACGCGACGTGTCAAAACCTGGGTGGCCCAACTAGCACAGCTCACTGATTTGTTGAATTGGTCACCTTAAATCAAACTTATTTAATTTATAAACGCTATCTAAACAGTGGAATTGCTTGTAGGGTTTACCCAAACCAAATACTGGTACACATTCTACCTGGACGGAAAATCTAGTCGACTAGCAAAACCCCTTTGCAAATGTGGAGTGCACTCGGAAGGAAGTACGACCGTTCTAACAGACATTAGCGGTGCTAAAGATATCGAAGTTGGAATCCTTTTGGGCACACCGTCTAAATGTAAGCCTCATTTAATTCTGATGGGGCAAAATAAAATCCCTGGCAGGTAAAATGTTGGTATTTCTCCCTCCGGAACATTTTCCTTATCATTCCTACCGCAAAATCACAACTAATACATATACGTTTGACACGAAAAGGGTACGTTTAACTCATCTAGTTATGACGGGAGAGGTCATGAGTGCGAATCTCACTCGGGTGAGCTGTGGGTGGTTTTCTACTCTCCCTCATCCCACGTAAACGCTGGAACAATTCTACCTTACTTCTCCGATCCATGACGGAGACCTATATCCGCGCATGTCGACGGACAATACCAAACAACCGATTTTAGTAAATTTTTGTGGTGGGAGATAGCGGCCCCTGAGTATTATAAATCACCGTAAGGCTTCCGAGGCCCCTGATTGTGCATAATTATACATGTGTTATGGCTCTCTAGTTGCGACATCACCTGGAAAAACCCATTACCACATAGGGGAGTGGGGAAGGGGTCGCGACAGTGCGATGACGTCATCGGTAAACCTCATTGCTATTGGGAGGGTTGCCAGGGATGATGACATCATGTGCATTTTATAATAATTTTTGTATACTGCATCGATGTTTGCATGGTCTAAGGCGTCACTAAACGGCCGGTGACAGTGATCGACGTTTGAAGCAAATGATAGTACACATTCTACCTGATATAGAAAAATCTGGTCAACCGGCAAAATAGTGGGGGTGCAGGAAGTACGGCCGTTATAACAGAAATTAGCTTTGCTAAAGATATATAGGTTCGTATCCCGGTGTTTACGCCATATAAATGTAAGGATCCTGGAGAAGGAAAATCGAATCATTTGTCTCAGAGTGGGCATTTAGAAAGCACAACTGAACCGGTGGCTTTCAGAAGGCCACGACCAATGCGCCAAGCGGCCTTGGGGGGGCTGTGGGAAAGCACATCTGAGCCGGCGACCTTCCTAAGGCCACGGCCGTTGCACCCAGCAGCCTTGGGGGTCCATGAATATTCAACAAGGTCGTTGGTGACCTGGCGGTCTAGGAGTAAGGTGTCAGACTTCTATGCTGGCGGCCGGGGTTCAATCCCCGGTCCCGGCACAGATTTATCTGATTACCAAACCCTTCCTTCACCTCTGACAAGACATCTTGTGAATGTGGGGAATGCCAGGCCTCCACCGTGGTTCGGATTCCACGTTAAACTGTAGGTCCTCCATTTCATCTCGCAATCACCCTACCATTACACATTAGCGTAAGTGCGTATAACCCGAACGGGTAGTAAGACGCGGTGCTAATAATAATAATAATAACAAGGTCGTTATCACCCTCTTTCAAAATTTATAACAAGTTACTGTTACGACATCTGACGACCCCCCCTAAGAAGGGGTATCACGAGGTGAGGGGAGGGGTGAAGTTAAAGGCAGTCCAACAGAGTCTTGCGAGAGGAAGCAGTCAGTGTAACTTAGTTCATTCTCCGTGGCGATGTAAGGAGGGTGGGGAATGAAGGAAAAGTGAAAGGGGCCGTATGGACGTGATACGCTGTCAGCTGATCGGTGGTCACATTCTTCGCCAAGCGGCCGGGCAGAGAAGATGCTTCCAGCGCTTTCAAGCAATTCCGTGTGAGGAGCGCCTGGCACCGTGGACTGCACGCCAATAAATAAATAAAAAACTCCAACGCCTCATCCCAACCCTACGACAATAAACTCCCCACATCAATAAAAAACTCCAAAGGCCCGTGCGAATCCTATTCAGACATAAATAACCAATGAGCTCAAATAAAAAAAATGCTCACACATAAATAACCATTGAGCACACATAAAAAACAATGAGCACTAATAAAAAACAAATGAGACAAAAATAAACAAGTTTGGAACACTAGAAAGGGGGTTAGGAGGGCGGAGGGGGTCAGTTTTAGGGGAGGGGAGTAGGAAAACTAACAGCCAATAAGAGAGCGAGGGGCGTGGTCACGTGACTAAATTCAACCAATCAGCGAGATGTGCAGGTGGGTCACCCAGGTAGTCACATACCTATAACATTTACGCTTGTTCCATACAAGGCAAACTACATGAGCGTTGAGAACTCTATAAGTCTGCAACGTTTTACCCTTTTCACTACATCTTCTCTGAGATTTTGAACCGCCCGGTTGTTGATCGAGCTGCCTTTCTTAAGGCAACCAAAAAGAGCATATCGTGTTTCGACAGCTAGTTGAAAAGCTCTCAGCGCGTTTTTCAACGCGAGGGAGTTCTTTTGCGACTGTCGCACACCCTCCGGGGAACCCGCGCCTACACTAAACTAAAACTCGGGACAGACTGCCGGAGATAATTTCTGTGGGGATACCTAACGGTGCCAACGAACCACAGTAGGGCGTAAATCGGAACCGGCTGCGAACCAATACCTCGTAGTCGGAGTCTGTCTTCGGGACACCTAAACAACACTACAGATCCTCCCACACTGCACAGAGGAGGGCATCTTAGCCCTTCCAAACTGGCCACTAGCCTGCCCTTTTCAGGGCTGAGCGAA
>CABFOW010000947.1:3568-14569 GCA_902141385.1 Timema californicum
GAACCCCCCCCCCCCTTCCACCTAACTCCCCCGCTCCCACTTCATCGTCAAATATCGCAGTGGCACGCGATTGAACCAGAGCCAACGAGCCAAAAGGCCAACATTTGTGGGGAGACGGGAACGATTATTTTACCGCGTCGAGAACAATAAAACTCTATGGCCTTCCTTTATCATCCTGGACTGGAGGACCAGTGGCTCAGATTCGAGTTGCTTGTAGCGCGTCCTCATCACGACCATATTATATATTATAACAAAACTAAGTCATCCCCCTAGCCTGCACCCGGGGATTGCATGTTCTAAGGCTAATTGCCAATGATGGAGATATCGAGGTTCGAATCACGGTTGGGCGTACTGAGGATGTTTTTTTTACAGATTGGTTTTCCACTCTCCCTCCCCGCAAGTGTGGGTACAGTTCCTCTAAATATATAACCTTCCATATCCCTAAAAACTATAATCGTTATTAGAACATAAGCGCAGAACATTTGATCAATCACCTTATCCCTGGAGCCATTTGACAAAATTACCTGGGATATGTCCCCTCTTTGTGACATTCAGAAAAATTAAATCCGAGATTTTGATGGTAATCGATGTTTGATTACCCCATTAAGACAAAAAAAAGTGGGTTTCGCAATGTCGTATGTCTGTATATGGGACTAGGGCCAAGACAATTTTACAGATCAGGCCTAAACTTGGTATCTAGGCTTTTTATAATGTTGGCCAGAGGATTCTTCTTTGAAATTAAGTGGTTAACCCGAAAATTAAGGTTATTTTACTCAGGGGCAAAAAAAGAAAAGAAAAATATCTATTTTTATCAAACTTGGCACTAACGATTTTAACTGTAATTTGTTTGCAGGCACTGTTTATCAACACGAACAAAATGGTGCATCTCATACGCCCGTGAATACGACTTTGAAAGTACTTTGCATATGAAGAAACTTCCAATTTTGATCCTATCCCCACCACTTTCTTAAACACGAAATAACTTATCATTGCAAAGTCATAGGACTCTTAAAATTAAACAATTTTTATTTGAAAGACAGGTGACCTGGTGGTCTAGGGACAGGTTGTTAGAATTGTGTGCTGGGGGTTCGGGGTTCAATCCTTGGTCCCGACACAGGTTTATCTGATTGCCAAAATCTTCCTTCACCTCTGACAAGAAGTGTGTTAATCACAACTTGTGAATGTGGGGAATGTCAGGCCTCTACCGTGGTTCGGATCCCACGTTAAACTGTAGGCCCTCCATTTCATCTAACAATCACTCTACACATTAGCGTTAGTGCGTATAGCCCGAACGGGTAGTAAGACGCGGGGCTAGTAATGATAATATTTGAAAGAATATTTTAAGCCTATAAAATAAATATTTTCTGAACTATATGTAAATATATTTTCTTAAATCGATTTTTGGGAAATTTTATAGAACAAATATGTTTCTGTAACATTGTCTATTATTTCGGTTCACACTTCTTATGAAAAGTATAATTTGTATAAAGTAGTGGAAAAGTACATGCGGTGCACCATACGACTTTTTTTTCTTTCTTTAAAAGGACACAAATTTAAGCATCATTCTGGATTTTATCTATTGCCCTTACACATGAGTAAGTTCGATTAATCCTTTGTGACCTTGCGAGCTGGTTTCAGTAGTCCTGGTTGGTTTTATGAAAGGGGGAAAGGAAGATTCATTGGGTTCACCCGGGTGGGCCTGTCCTTCATAGGGCCCCAAAACACGCTCTCCCCCCCCCTCCCAACCCTCCGCATCCCCCTACAGACACCCGACTCCCGTGTTGATTTTAAATCTGACAGCGCCAGACTAATCCGCTCACAAGCTCGGCTGTCCGTCATCTTGCGCAGTTTTGACAGCTCACAGGCAGCTCAGGCCAGCACGGGAAGATAAACAACACGTTTTGGACCTTGGCCATTCCACTGGTAGCTCGAGTAGGCTCAGATGCCAGGTATGTATTTTTTTGAGAATAAAGAGTTTAAGACACCTCTGACAAGACGTGTATTAATCACAACTTGTGAATGTGGGGAATGCCAGGACTCCACCGTGGTTCGGATTCCCCGTTAAACTGTAGGTCCTCCATTTCATCTCACAATCACCCTACCGTTACACATTAAAGTAAGTGCGTATAACCCGAATGGGTAGTAAGACGCGGTGCTAATAATAATAATAATAATAATTCAAATACGAATGTACCGCACACGTTTCTGGCGTATTGTAAGTCTTCCCCCTCCCCCCTCCCCCAATACCTCAAGTGCACACACACACACACACACACACACACAGATGCGACCCGAGAGCTGAGTAGTGCCTGCTAGGATGAACGCTCTTAATGTTGGCTCTAAATTCAAGCCTGTCATGAATCATATCTACTAGCGAATAGTGAGTGTATGACAACCCGGGTAATCTCGCAGTGTTAAGTTTGATTGCCTTAAACGTCTACATGAAGTAATAAATATATTTTACAAAATGAGTAAAATATTATTAAGCTATAGCCTGTACTTATTTGTTTTAAGGCCATTTAAATGATATCTCGCAATATAAATTTATCTTAAAGAGCAGAATTTTAAGAACCATTCATTTTGATGTGTTTTGAAGCACCCGTTTAGTTCGCAATAACACCCGTTCAATTTTGCAATAATATTTTTAAAGACTTTTTTTTCGAACACTTTTAACATATTAGTAAAATATTACAAATTGAAAGAAATGTTATTTATAGGTTTATTTACTTGTACAAATATATTTAGTTATTAGTGAACTAAACAATCAATTATGCTAGTAAAGACTAAAAAAACCTATTAGCATTTGGCTTGTTATAAAATGATGTTTTAATCGGAAAAACAAACGTTATGAAATGTCCAGGATATCTCAACAAAGTTGGCTTCCATGCAAATAAACGGCATACAAAACGCACGCAGTAAGATAATGCTCGACACTTGTAGTAAAACCAGCACTGGGATTGGTCGTCATCTTTTTCATTTCCATCACAGAAATAACAAGTATTTTTATCACCTGTAGGTGACGTTTTTTTGCACTTTTTCTAATAATTCCAGAAGAGGAAAACGTTGTTTGTAGACTTGAAGAGGTTTTAATCTAACAAGTTTTAATCCTGTTTTCTTTATTTTTGAAGGAAAATTTACAAGATCAACATCTTCCACATTTTCATTTGTATATTAGTTCCACACACCAGTTCATGGGCATAAAGATGGGGGTTAGGAAATGTTACTAAGTTTTTAATATAAAGTTTAAAGCTGGCCTAGTATCAATCTTCAAATAACTTAAATCGGCGTTCATTTTTCAAAAATATGCCAGGGCAGGGCCACTTCTAAATATTTGTTAGAGGTATTTTCAAAACATTTCCAATCAAATATCATTATAAATGGCTACTAAAGGCATCCAATTTTTGAAAGAAATATCCATGAGGCCACTTCAATTAGCTTCTAAGATCATTCAATTTTCAAATATGCGTAGGGGTAATACCCCTTTCAATAGTTTCTAAAGATATCCAATTTAAAAAAAATACAGGTGAGGATCATTCAAAATATCTTTTAGAGGCATCCCACCTTAAAAAATTGCTGGTGGGAGACTATTTCAAATAACTTCCCAAAGCATTTAATTTTCGAAAAAAGAAACAGGCAAAGAACACTCTAAAGAGCTTCTAGGGCATTCCAAATTTCAAATAAATTCTGGGTGAGGATTGCTTAAAATAGATTCTAGGAAATTTTAATTTATATAAAAACAAGTCTGGTCAACAATTCTTAGAATATCATTTAAAAGGATCAACATTTAAATAATCTCCCGAGGGACTACTTCAAATAGCCTCAGAGTATCAATATTTGAAAAAAAATCTAGAGAAGCAATATTTTAAATTGCTGCTAAAAAGTAAAATTTTCAAAATCTCTCCAAATGAGGGCCACTATAAATAGCTTCCTGAACCATCCCATTTTCTAACTAATGGAGGAGAGGAGGGCAGACAGTCCCTAAAAACTTTGTTAATCCCCACCTACTTCCGCTCTTACACAAATAAAGTTCCACCACTACTTTATAAAATAACAACGGACCTATTTATTAGAGTTTAGTAGTAAGTCTTAAGATCATATAATAAACTTTAGATTTTGAAACCCCTGTCCCCCCAAATTAAACTCTCCCTACACCCAAGCTCCCGTTTATAGGCTTATTTGATTCAAATCTACTCATTTTATGGTTTGTGTTTGTTTAGTAAACAATTAATAAACGTCCCAAACAAAATTTAAAACATTCACTTCAAATAAATCAACCAAATATATTATTTAAATAAACCATAAAGGATGTTGAAAGCAATTGCAATTTAGTTCATCTTACTAATATTATAAATGCGAAAGTTTGTGTGTTTGGTTGTTTGTTGCTCCATCACGCCGAAACTGAATGAACGGATTCTAATGAAACTTTGTACGTTGGTAGAGAATGTCCTGGAATAACATATAGGACTATTCCCAACCTTTTATTTTAAATAATAAATATATGTTTATAATGTAATTGAAATTATGTTATTTAAGAATTTGTGATTTAAGAATTTGTAATTAAAATAAATAGTAATTAGTGTGACGTAGTTTCATACTAATAAATAATAAATATTATGTGATTTTAGCTATGTAGTTTGAAAAAAAATATTATTTAATTTATTTATCTATCTTACTAATTATGAAGGTAATTTTTTTATATAATTTATAACCTAAATAATATGTACTTCTTTTATTACGAAATATTTAAAAGTGAAAATTAAAATACGGCAAAATTATTTACAGCTAGAACTGAGAAAAACACATAGATATTTGAAAAAAATAAATTTTGATATATGACCAAAACAGTTTAGTTAAAAATTAAAAGATTTTATCAATTATTGCGAGCGAAGCCGCGACGGGTAAAAGCTAGTTTCTAAATAAAACCGCTATAAAACATAAGTGGCAACAAGGATTTACAAGCCGACTTCTTTTGAAAATAATACAAACTATAATTTAAAATATATATCATCCTGTAAGTAAAATAATAAAATAGAGACGGGTACTTACATTCAACAAAATAATTTCTAAAATATATTTTTTAAATAAAATACAAGATAGTTTCACAAAGAAGCAAAACACACCATTTATAAACATTAATTATCAAAGTTCCAATAACATCTGCTAGAATACACCCATGCCCACAACAAAAACTTGACGTCATTTCGTAAGGTAACTACGATCCAGCAGACATTTTTTATATGCCCAAACTATACGTTTAATTTCGCTTTAAGATAAATACAAAATATTTTGAAACTAGCCGTATTATGAAATTACCCTGGCTTGCCCTATAGCTTAGAGATCCATGTATGAATCATAACTAGAAGCATATATTGCTTTGCTTGAAGAGTAATTCATAAAGTATAGCTAGGAGCAAATATTGGATTGTTTAAAGCTTAATAACATAAAGTGAATGCCAGGCCTCCACCATGGTTCGGATTCCACGTTAAACTATAGTTCCCTAATTTAATCTTACAATCACTCTTCTATTAAACATTAGCGTAAGTGCGTATAACTCTAACGGGTAGTAAGACGCGGTGCTAATAATAATAATAATAATAATACCAACAATAACAAAATAAATTGAATTTCTTACAGATTCATGCATAATGCTAGCTAATAGCGGATATAAACCTGGTTTAAGATTGATGTGTGATTATATAAATGCCCTTTATTCGTGGTAAATAGAATTTTTAAGAGTTCGTTAAATCTAAATTGGTATTTTGGCATAAAATTTTGGTAGATTAACTTTTTTCTTGGGCTAAAAACGGTAGAAAATCAACTAAAATTGTAAGTGTGATAATTGCTATGAATATAAAAATGAAGGCTACTAGCTTTAGACAAAGTCACAAAAGGTTTGGCATAGTAACTAGCTAGAACACTTATTTTCACTTCTTACTCTAACACAAATCTATAACCAAGGAAAGAAATTTTGTGGATTTAGAAGTTCTATTGGTTATTGTAGTGCTATGAAGAACATTGTACTGGTGCAATGAATTACATTTTTATAGCAACTTCAACCGACAACGCTCGATCAAGTCTACTTCTGAGAAGAAAAAAAATCTGTGTAGATGTTATAACGTCATTCGCGTTTAAACCAATGAAATAAACATTCACATCTAAGGGACTGAACAATCTATTTCATTTCATTTCAGCTATGTTTTTTACTTTGAACTTTTTCTTTTTAAATTTTTAATTTTAGTAAGGAGAATATAAATAAGAAATAAGAAGATGAAAGTAAACAGAAAAAATAAATAGTTGGCCCAAGGCTCTATCAATTATTTACTGCCTAATTACATCAAAAGTATTAAAGTTGAATCTATATACTATTAGGCTTATATATTATATATACCTAAATTAACGGTATTAGCTACAGATCAAGCAGTCAATTTGAAATATTTTTGAATTGATAAAATATGTGTATTACCTATAAAATAAATAACTGTCTATTTAAAAAAAAAAATTTGTTGTCCTCTGCGTTTTACAACATTTTAGTATTCCACATGTATGTACTAATTACACAAATGTGTCGGGAATGATTAAGTTTGAGTACGTAGAAGTGAGGGTGGAAAATCATTTAGGAAAAACACCCTTTGTATACCCGAACGGGTGTCGAACCCCAATCTCCTCATCATAGATATTTCAGTCTATGGTTTATTCTATTCAACCATCTTATCAGAATGACATTGACAAACCAATGTGAATATGATAACAATTTAAATTATAAATAAATATTTATTTATATAAAGCTGTAATACCCAATTTTAAGTCAATTTAAAAAAATAAACTTAAAATGCATTTGAATTGATAAATTAAAAATTGGAAGATAGAAATGTTATCAAAATAAGCATATTATTGTAATGATATTGATTTGGATTAATCTAAATTATGTAAAAAGTCATGGATGAAGGTAATTTTTCTTTAAATAAATGTATGTAGAGTATCTTTTTAAGATTCATCCATGAAGAAACACGCGCTTCTCAGAAACAATGTGAAAAGGATTTCACCACTAAAATATATTTTTATACCATCTTTCCTGTTAAAAGAATAACTGCGTCAATTCTTGTTTAAGGGAACAGCTTCATAGTATTTGGCAGAAGACGCCATTTCTCTATACCAATAAGAAGCTAGCCTTCACAAAACCTGTCGCCAGGACTCTTTCTATTAGTTGGATTTTACACTCTCGAAAAGGGGAGAGAAAGGCAAGGGGCATGCCATATATAAACCATTGTGCGTATGTTTAAGGCATCTCCGGGAGCCAAACATCTACACCGAGATCCCGCTCACGTACGAGTCAGTCTAACATAGTATAATATAAGTCACATCAATATTACAAGTGTGCATTGATATAAAACATTTAATTGAAATATGTACAAGTAATTTACAGGTGTAATTTAAATAAACCGTTTGTGAAATAACAGCCATCTACATTTCTCTTTCTTTAATTTTATTGATATACCGATTTAATTAGTGCTCGAACACGGGGCTATAGACAGCTGATTAAACGGTATCTTTTCCGTACAGTGATAATAGGCGCTCGATCACGGAGCTTTATAAAACCTATAAATGATCACAGCATTATATCAGGGAATTAATCCGTAGTGTTTCAATCGAAGCCCAATGCGGGGTGATTGATCACATATTATTACGATTGACGCCCAAAGTGAGGCGCGAATAATCGATAGTATAACAATTGACGCCCAAAGCGCGGCGCTTTTATCCGATATTATTACATTATTAAATTAATAACAATAAATTATGATTAAACAATGTATTTTCTTCTTGTATTCCGATGAAATTAATATTGATACAAGTATTATATTTTAATCATTGGAAAGATAATAATTAAAAGTATGATTTAAGCATTAACTTAACCTATTAATTTTGTTTGATATGAACAATTTTTTTCAAAATATATCGCAAAACATGAATTTGTCGGGTTATTTTATTTTATTTGAAAATGGTAAAATATAGAATAATTGAATAAGTATACATTCAAAAATTGTTTCTTATTCGTTATTTTAGTCATAATTTTTTACTGATATATTTAGCTTCCACCGTATTGAGTCTCACAATAAATAACGCGAAGATATCTTCCTTCAAGTAGCTGACACCCTTAATTCAGCACGATCATATCAGGGGTTAGCGGGTGCTAATACCCGAATAGTGTACAGCGCACGTGCATCGGTAATGTCCCTAGTCACACGGGGGTGGGATAAAATAATGAGGGGTTGAAAGTTTAGTGACGAACTGGGGCACTTGTAAACACGGAGCAAGCGTGAGTAAACGGAGACACCCCCATAGCACCCACCCCACCCCTCTTATATCAAGGGTCTTAATTCCAGTATAACATGTTCCCTCACGTCACAACTTCGTCTTCCTTACTCCTGCCTCCCTCATCTTGCAGTGTCGTCTGACGACGTTGGAAGGCCGTGGATAAACAGGGGCTGGTGTCTTCAGGGGCCCGGGTGGACTTGCAGGCCTGGCGGCGCATACAATCACATCATTACCAGACACGGCGAATAAAACAAAACATGGCAGTTTCATGGTGAGAGGACTGGTGGGTAACTGGGGGACTGGTGGGTAACTGAGCACTGGTGGGTAACTGGTAGACTGGTGGGTAACTGGTAGACTGGTGGGTAGCTGGGGGACTGGTGGGTAACTGAGCACTGGTGGGTAACTGGGGGACTGGTGGGTAACTGAGCACTGGTGGGTAACTGGTAGACTGGTGGGTAACTGGTAGACTGGTGGGTAGCTGGGGACTGGTGGGTAACTGGGGGACTGGTGGGTAACTGGTAGACTGGTGGGTAACTGGGGACTGGTGGGTAACTGGTAGGCTGGTGGGTAACTGGGGACTGGTGGGTAACTGGGGGACTGACCAGTAATTGAAGAGGGGACTGGAGGATTAATAAGCTACCATAAAGCCAATGGCAGGAACTTCAGAAGTGAAATAAAATACTATCAAATAGCAGATAACTGCGAGCTCTAAATAGGAGCATCGTTCCTTGAAAACCGATTCTATATCAACAAGTTTGATATTAAAATATATGTATCTATTGAGGTAATGGTTTTTTAATTGCATAAATATATACCATAGGCCACGTTTCCTTCGACCTTATCTTAATAAACTGTAAACATGGTTGGAGAAATAAATAAATTAAACTGAACACATTAATTTAGAAAAATAAAAACCAACAGTGATTTTATTTTCTCGGTTTGCTTGAAAACAGAATCTCTAGTGAAGTGATTGGTTTATTAATCCGTTGTTTTATGATATACCAGCTGAAGTACCGGCGGCTGCTGGGAGAAATGCTTTTAGATTAGTACGTGGAAGATAGCCTTAAGTTAGTGCCTTTAAGCCCTGCGTTTCACATGGCCCTCCCAGGTTTTTAAGAAATTAAAACATTAAACTCAAAACTTTAAAATTCCTGCTTCGAGGCTCACAGGTTTGTTTACAGCGACTAATTAAAAATTTCAGACCGCCGCATGCGATAGATATTACGCAATACTCATGTCAGACAAACAAATTATTCATTTTATTAGGCCTATAAGATATATTTGTTTATTTAGTAGATTTTCCAGTTAGGACAGCAATATTACTATTATTAATATGCCTATAGTATTCAATTAATAATAGCCTACCTACTTAGGTGGCCACATCACCTAAGGCGTCACACGCGTGTTAGACTTGACTGCCAATGGCAGGGAGATTGGGGTTTGAATCCTGGCCAGGTGAAATTTCCTAAAGTTTTTACACTCTTACTCCACGCAATTGTGGGTGCCCCTCCTCTAAATTTTGCCTTTCTCATCCCTACCTCATTAAAGTAATTAGTAGGCCTACATATGTGTATAGCCTGAACAGGTAGTAAGACACGATACTAAAAAAAAAGAAAAGAAAAAGATAGCTTCATGCCGTAGATATCCCCTGCAAATATTATGGATACCATCCTTTCTACAGCCACGCATGTAGATTTGCATAGCCAAATTATATCACGGGGATTTTTTAACATTTTCTCTATGAAGGGTATCTTAGAAAGTAAATAAATGTAACCAGACAGAAATACCCCAAAACATTAACTCCAACTCAATTTTCATAGAAATTTAGAAAAAACTACTTTATCTGTATTCATGTATTCATACTCCAGTCATGTGATCTACCGTTCTCACTTTTGGTAAATTTTATCAATACCTATAAAATAACACTACATATTTATATAGAAAAATGTCATCATTGTTGACAGCAAAAAAATAGGAATGGAGATTATTATAAAATATGTTTCGTATGAAAATTGGATTGTAATGTATTACTTTATTGGAATAATCAATAGCACAGTGGATAGGGAAGCTTTGAAATAAAACGGTAGACTCTTTTAGTACAGACTGATAGTTTATTTCTCTGTAGTCACTAAATCTACCATCATATTACAATTTCACAATAAATACCGTCGTATGACAATCCCACTACAATCGTGTAGCAATCCCAATGTAAATATGGCTATCCCACTATAAATACTGTCGTATAGCAATTCTATTTTATGTTGGTCACACTTTAATTTTCACCACCCTTTACTTGTGTATCAGAAGATATTTTAGCCAACATTATTTTCTGAAGATGTCCCAAACCAGTTTTTCCTCTAACATGTTCCCAGACGTGATCTTATTTTGAAGTTAGATTACAAAACAAGGGAATACATCCAAACACTTAAAGAAACCAACATACAAAAAAAAAATTAAAGAAGGATATCACATAGCCCAAGTTTCCTAACCTGATCAAAACGGATAAAAATAAATAAATAAACCTATGCTAAAAAAAATATGTGGTAATAAAATATATAAGACATTCCAGACTCCCAACTTATCAAAAAAAACACGTTGAAGGGTTATTTATTCTGTCCAAGGAAAGAAGTGGTTGGGTGAGAGGGGGTGGGCATATAGTCTAGTAGGTGGAGAAGGGGGGGGGAAGAG
>CABFOW010000947.1:24593-38567 GCA_902141385.1 Timema californicum
AAAATAGGAACATCCCTCGATAGTATTTAAAAATAGGAACATACCTCGATAGTATTTAAAAATAGGAACATACCTCGATAGTATTTAAAAATAGGAACATCATTTGTTATTATTTAAAAATAGAACATCCCTCGATATCATATGAAAATAGAAATACATTTTGATATAATAAAAAAAGCGTACATCTTGATATATTTTTTAAAAAGGACACCCCGATATATATATATATATATATAAACACTCCTTGATATAATTTAAAGAAAACAACTCAATATAACTTTGATATAATCTGAAAAAAGAATACACCTTGAAATGATTTTTAAAATTAATAAATGTTTGTATTATTTAAATAAAATGTAAAACACCATTGCATAAACTTCGTATTGTGTATTTTAGCTTGGAAGAATTTTTTTTTAAATACAAAGGGGTAGAGAGAGGAATGTTTAGAGGGAGGGAAAAAGAGGGAAAGAGTGACAGAAGGAGATAGGGGAGGAAACGGGAGAGAGAAAAGGAAGAAGAGAGACAGGAAGATTAAGAAAGGGAAAATACAGAGAAATAAGAAAGGGAAAATACAGAGAAATAAGAAAGGAAAAGAAAGAGAGACGAAAAAGAAAAAATAGAAGAAAAGAGGAAAGGGAAATAAAGAGAAAGTGAGGGAAAGGAAAAACCAGAGAGAAGTACTAGGAAAGAGAGACTAATGGAGAGAGAAATGAATGTGAGTAGGGAGATATTGGAGAAGAAAGAGTTAAAGAAAGAGAAAGATAGAGAAAGAAATATAATGATGGAGAGAGAAAATGGTTCGAACCCGAATTTAACCAAACCCAGCTAACTTATCCTATCCTTGAAACTTCCCCGACACAAAACTTTTGGTGTGGTTAACCGCGCAGAAAACTAGTTCCTCCACCACAAAAATACTGTTGGTTGGTAACAGTGGAGTCGGATAAAGTAACGTTGGAGGGGGGAGGAGGGGGTGTAAACCGCAAGTAAATGACTTGGAGGATATAAAAGGAGGGGTAGAGGGTAGAGAAACTAAAGTCTAGAAGAGGTGGAAATCTTTGAAGGGGGGAGGGGAGAACTTGAGAAACACACCCACCATTTGGCACGACGCGTGGAGCATCACCCGAGATGATTAATGACACAACCTCTCCCCCCCCTTCATCCTACACCCCCCTCCCCCACACTCCACCCTGGAGCTGGAAAAACTTGCCCGCAATCTTCGTAAGAGAAGAAGTTGGGTTCCAACGGCGAGAAATAGGGCGGGGACAAATGGGGTAAAAAAAAAAGATAGATTAAAAAATAAAACTTGCAAGACACGGAAAAAACAACAACACAAAACAAACAAGAAACTTTGGAAAATAATCCTTGCTGTCGCTAAGCATTAAAGTAAGAGCGTGGGGTAAGCTAGAAATGGTATTTTTTTGCATTATTTTATAGCAAACATTTTTCCCCTCCAAAATAAATTAAATATTGCTTCATTAGAAACATAGAGTTTAATTCTATTCACACGGTGATATCAACAGTTGTTGAATATCTGGCTGACAAGACATGTATTGGCCACAACTTGTGAATGTGTGGAATGCCAGGCCTCCACCGTGGTTCGGATCCCACGTTAAACTGTAGGTCCTCCATTTCATCTCACAATCTCCTTACCATTACACATTAGCTTAAGTGCGTATAGCCCGAACGGGTAGTAGGACGCGGTGCTGATAATAATAATAATAATAATAATATCTGGCATGAGCATAGCAGCATTAGACGAAAAACTCTTTAAATTAAGAGAAGAAAGTTGTCATTAAATTCCAGGACACCCTCGACCGATATTCAACAACTGTTGATATCACCATGACGTGAAGAAAATTAAATTCCATGTCTAACTATTTTTAGACATAGGGATTGGTAATAAAGCGAGTGATACGACATTTTCGAATACTTTTATTGCAATAAAAATATAAGTGAGATTTTATAATTATTAATAGGTCTATACTTATTTTTTAACAAAGTTTATTTGTTTTGTTACGGCCTAACACCCGTGGGCTTGATCTGTCAGGATAGATTGTCGCAAGGGTAAGGCTGCAGGCAAGGCAATTGTGTGGGCTCAAAATAATATGTAGGTTTACGAATTTTGGTTTAATAGTAGATACTAAAAAATAAAATAAAATGTGATATTAGTCGTAAGATAAAGATAATGGACGGCCATACTCGTGGAAGAAATGCCTTAACTTGTGAATACTTAGATCGATGAAGTTGACTGTTACCGCGCGTGACATCTACAGAACTCGATCTTGGGACTCCGGGCTCAACGGATGCCCTCCATGTACAAGCGCTACTGATGACCCGAATATGTCGTCTGATACGGTATGGAATTGCAATATAGATGAAATTATGTTGCCAAAAAGTAAATATATTTTATACCACGCTATGGCCCCTTTTCTGGCCAACGAGTTCGATCATTGTTATGCATTGTCAGCACTCTCCTGTAACCTTTCTAGTGCGTTACCTCATACATGCTAAGCCAGCAATTTTAACACGTACATCCACTCGAGCTATGTAAATCAAAACCAACATTAAAACATTGATCAGAGGTTATAAGATTTTTATTTTATTTTGTTCCTCCCTAAACAATGATAAAAACCTTATATAGATTGATTCTGACCTCATACCCCACCCCAGAAAAACACTAAAACGTAATTTTAGGAACGTTCTTTTGCGTGTGGACCAGGTTTTGGACACCAAGTTTGTAGCCCAGGGTATATATCCCCGTGGCAGTGTTTAGGTCCAAAGTACCCCCTTGCATCCTGCCCCCCGACCATGTTGACTCGGAAACACTAGACCCCCTCTACCCAGGCCTCAACAACCTCCAGTGTTGACAAGAGTCTGTCTTTTCCCAGAACCGCTGACTAGCACTTGCTTGTCCACCGTATCGACTGTCATAAAGAGAAGGGAGAGAAATACCCTATACCCAGTACCCAGTACGCTATGCACACAGATACACGCACAAAAAACAAAAACCTCTTTAGCTACCGGCAGACCCGTGTCGGTGAACGCACAGAGTAGTCGAACAGAAACCAAGTGGCTGTATAACGTTACTGTGTGGAGCTGTGCAGAAGTAGAAGAACAAACAGGGGAGGAGGAAAATACAAATGGCAATACAGTTTGTGATGTGACCCCCTCTCCCCCTTAGACGCCTTTCGCTTCCCAGGAATTTAGTTTTTGGATCTTATTATTTTGGCATCACGTCTTACTACCAGTTCCGGTTGTACGCATTTGTACTAATTACTCGAATAAGCTACGGATCAAAAAATATGAATTTGCAATTAGTGTACCCGCATTTGCGTGGCCCCTTTCTATCTAAAACTGTGCAATAATCGATTAATGCTCTCAATAAAAGAACGTGAAGCCGTCTAGACTACAACATAACACAAACCAAACGGTTCGCAAACATGTTTGCCAACAGTGTAGATGGTTTTCCGAACATTTACCCGTAACAAAAATTGTTAGTTTTTCTGTGTTATGTTTGACCCCGATCCACCAGTTGTCAGTTTTTGCCCACCACATCTAAGGGTGTTCGTGTCTGGGCCAGGAGCAGTTTGGACGTAATGGCGAGCTTTACCTGAACATCCAATCATTGGCATGACAGCAGTCATATTGACGAGTGTATTTCTTTGTGTGTGTGTGAGATATATATATATTGAACGGCTGCTGTTTGCGCACGCGTACTCATCTCATTACCGATATTGAAGCACTGCAGTTGAATTTCTTCTTATTTGCCGGACCTACACAAAGCACTACTAACTGTAGGTAGGCCTACCAGTAACCAGTTATTTCCCTCACTTCGTTTCCCCTATTGTATCCATTCTGGCAGCATTTTGGAGAAATTGACAGACACCCTTTGTCTGGTCACCTGCTACCTCTCTCGCAATTTTTTTTTTTATCTGTGTGTAGCGTCAGTTTGCTGTTGAGAATTAGTTCGGGCAAGTCGCAGTTCTGTGGCACGTGCTCTCTCTCTCAATTTATCTCACTCTTTCTCTCTGGAAAAATGAACACATTCTAGACTCCACGTGAACTGATTTATGTGTAAATAAAATAGTTTCAATCTGTGTGTAGATAAGTTATTCATGGAGATGCGAGTGTTTAGGGGAGCTCCTCTCGTTAAATAAATGTTAAGAGTGCAAGCAATTCAAGACCATCTCTACCAGATCTTGTTTATCTCTCAACACAACACAGCGTCCAAAGGTTGGCCTTGCAAAATACTACTTTAGTCCCCTCTAGTTCAAACCCAGTCTCTGTTTTAGTTCTAAAACTGGTATTCCGGATATGCACTAATTTTAAATCTAATTTTCAATTTGTTAATCAGATCAACCAAACAACAACTGAGCTAGATGACAAAAAATATATGACGTTATCAACTATGGAAACACGTCACGAAGATTTTAGCGTAAATGTTTTGTTCAAGCCTGGACACTCCAGCCACAGCGAACAGAACAACAAGCATGTACTTTGAGAGTAATTACGAACATGTTATGTTCTGATTTCTGTTCTAGTTTGGACACGGCTTAAAGAGAACAGCATCTAGCACAAAAGGAACTTTGCGCAAAGAACAAACTCCCTCCCCAACGCAAGAGGACCATCTTTCGCAAGCATGCATCTCCCTCAGAGTAAACAGTAACAGAAGAAGTGGATGGGACACTGTGGCGGATCAGGGTGGCGGTTCTTGGAGAGGAGTGTATTTTAGAGGGAAATCTTTCGCAAGCATGCATCTCCCTCAGAGTAAACAGTAACAGAAGAAGTGGATGGGACACTGTGGCAGATCAGGGTGGCGGTTCTTGGAGAGGAGTGTATTTTAGAGGGAGGGTGGTAGTAAGTGAGGGGTCGGATGGAGCAAGTGAGACTGCGGCTGACAGCTTCCCAATGACAAATCAATATCACAGGCACGTCTCTCTCCGGAGTTTACTCCATGCCAATCTGCCACCGGCTTCGTGGCAACGGTGGAATATGGCGGGGCCGGCGCACATTTACTTGCTTGTAAATACAGAAAACACAATTATAACCCCATGAACTTCATCCTTGCACGTTCTCGATGATCTAAGAATCTACTTAGTACTTACTACTTAGTATAACGTTGTAATGATGCGCAAAAGTATGGTTTAATTTTCATAGGAAGGGCGTCTTGGAAAATAGAGACGCGCTTTTTGCAGCCGAGATAGATATTTTAATAGAACGTATTATTAGTATTATTTTACAGGCAATGATCTAAAGTGAAACACACATTACAGAGCTTGATATGAAAGTAGATCTGTTAACTTTTATGGCTGTCAGCTAAAGCTCTTCTTACGAAAATGGGACCATAGTATTTAGATAATGGCCATCAGGACAAGTCTATATATATATATATAGTTATAAACCTCTAGACCAGCAAAAAATGTATACTATTATAATAACTGCTAGGAAAGTATAATTTATATAAAGTGTACCCGCACTTACGTGGAGGGAGAGTGGTTAAGACAATTTTGGAAATACCACCCTCAGTACCTCCAATCGGGTCTAAATCCCAAAATCACCATAATTGCCATGGACATCTACTGCGAGAGTTGCGCCTAAAACCATGTAGCTACTGAATCGAGTCAGTATCATATTTTCAATAGATACCGTTTTGGGTCGATTATCATCTACAAAGGTGTCATTTTCTTGATAAAAAATTGTCTGTGTTTTTCGGGGATTTGTAAAAGAAATTCCCAATTTACCAGACATTTTAGAGAATACAGTGACAAATAGAAAGTAGACACCTTAGCTCAGTCGATAGCATGTCTGTCTACTAAGCTAAGGGTCATGGATTCGATTCCCGGCATGACTAAAAATTCATCATTGATGAAATGTAGGTTTATCCTTTAAGAGTGATAAATTAAAAGCCGGGGACTGGGTGACGTGCCTGTATTAGTCTTTAAGTTATATTATAAGGCATGTGAAGCTACGATAGGCCGGTAGTGGGAAATATATGGCTAGAATAGAAAACTGACCCAGACAACAGGCTGGAAACAATAGTGCGTGTAGTAATAGTAAGTGAGAAGGAAATATCATGTTTCATCAATCGACTAGTGTAAGGCCACGAGGTTGGTATTTAGAGCTGGAAGGGGCAATATATTCTGCGGTTACTCAACCAAATGTTCCAGGAAAAGTGATGGCTGATGAGAGAGGGAGGACATGTTTTTGAATTGGCATGCTTACTTTTTCAGTTAGCATTTTTTTAAATAAATAAATACACAATATTTACAGATTGACCTCACTGGTTGTGGAACAAAGTGATTGCCGCACAACCTGATGTTCGTGGGTTTAAACCTGTCTGAGTTATACTGACGCGATTAAAATCCGTTGCACAACTTCCTTTGGATGGGAAGTAAAGCCATCGGTCCCATGTCGTTTTTGGTATGTAAAAAATCCTTATTAGGTATACGAGATATCTTTTTAATGAAATTTGTAGGTTTTTCTCGCTTGCTCATAAAAATTCAGAGAAGAAAAAAAAAGAAAGAAACTACCGTACTTTTAGAACCTCCCTCTCCTAGATGGGGTGGGAGGGCGACACTACTAGCTGTAGGTCTGGATATTTGTAAACAAACACATTAGGACCAGCTTTTGGATTGCTTACTCAATATTATAATTAGCTAATATTTAGATCTTGGGTTGAAATCTCAAATGTCTACAGGTGTAATAAAAAAAAATTGATACTCTTTTTTTCTTAACTATGGTATAAGAACGCAATATAGCAAACATACTTCAACATATATTTTAAATTCGAAATAGAAAAAAGATACAAATTTGAAAAATAGAAATAAGACAATATTGAATGCTTACTTCGTAATTACTTAGGCCTTTGATCTGTAACTGGGCACCCGGCACCTTTTCAATGTTGGTAGAACTGATTGTTTATAGAGAAACAGGAATTCTGACGTTTATGTAAAATCTCCCAATCTTTAAATTGTGTTAATAGTAAAATCAATATTTAAAAAAAACCGTATGTGGGCCTGACAAAGCATGTATGCAGACCTGCGGCTTGAAAACTATGATTTAAAGTTTGCAGTCAAGTGTCAATAAATTTAACAATTTTCTCACTCATTTTATTGGGCTATTTTTTTTAAAAAAAAGAAGCTGCTCCTATGGTGACACGACTGGAGCTACTCCTATGGTGACACGACTAGAGCTACTCCTATGTTGACACGACTAGAGCTACTCCTATGTTGACACGACTGGAGCTACTCCTATGTTGACACGACTAGAGCTACTCCTATGGTCACACTAGAGCTACTCCTATGTTGATACGACTAGAGCTACTCCTATGTTGATACGACTAGAGCTACTCCTATGGTGACACGACTGGAGCTACTTCTATGGCGACACGACTGGAGCTACTCCTATGGCGACACGACTAGAGCTACTCCTATGGCGACACGACTGGAGCTACTCCTATGGCGACACGACTAGAGCTACTCCTATGGCGACACGACTGGAGCTACAGTACTGTCAATCTGTCCACCATTCAACGGCTCCAGCTCCACAGAATCTGGAGGGTTGACGGTGAGGGTCTAGAAGCCACAGGAGGGAAGGACAGGTTGGAGAGTCATCTAATATTCATGACCAGTCAAGAGCTGCGCGCGCACCTATAGCCCGGCGCGCCGCTCAATTCGCACTATGGCGATTCAGCCGGAGAGCACCTACAGACGAGGATAATATACCACTCTACTAATTAGTGCGTCCCGCACCTTGGCTGGTTTGGACGGTAACGCTCCTATCTACTGAGTTAAGGGTGTCATGTTTACTTTCGTCCATGGCCTAATATAATAATTCACAATAAAAAGAATCGTTACCCATTTTAATCAGAATAAATAGCGATTGAAAAACTAGAACTTCTGTCTTCAAGGTGTGTTGGAAGGGGACGCGAGCAAAGACCAATGTTTTTACAGTTTTTATAGCAAAACATTTTTGTTGGCCACAGTACATAAAATATTGCTCCAGTGAGAATATGGAGTTTAATTTTATTTACATGGTGATATCAACAGTTCTTGGATATATGTCATGATCGTAGCGGCATTGGATAAACATTTCAAATGAAAGAAAAATTTGTCGTTAAATTCCAGAACACCCTCGACAGATATTCAAGAAATTTAGGGGTTAAAATTTAAAGAAAATTATATTCTATTTTTGTACTGGAGCAATATTTTACTTATTTTGGCAAAAAAAAAAGTTTTCCCATAAAAACCGCAAAACACTTGTTTTTTCTCGCTACCCTACCATCCCACCGTAGTGGATTTTTTTTAAGCCCGCGTTTTACTACCTGGTCAGGTTATACATATATATGATAATTACTCTAATAGGACAGGGTTGAAGAAGGAAGTATTTTAGAAAGAGTGTACCCGCATTTGCATGTAAGGATAGTGGGAACCATTAAGGAAAAAAACCACCCTCAGTAGCCCCGATGTAATTCGAAACCCGATCTCCCCGTCATCAATAGGCAAGTCTAATACGAGAGTGACGACGCCCTAGACCATTCATCCACTGAAGTGTTTTTTTCTCGAATTAAACTGGCCCAGTACAATTAGCGGGATTAAAATTTACGTGTTAAATACCCAGAATAAATATCGCAATATACTGGAATTTCCGTGACAGGGGGGTCAGGGTTTGAGTCCCAGTCGAGTGTACTAAGCATTTTTTTTAAATTCCTCCTCTTCCTCCATGCAAATGTGGGTACACTTTCTGTAAATTTAACTTTCTTCATCCGTTATACATTAGCATACTTATTACATAGGCGTACCAAACGTGTGAGACGCAGTGCTAAGAAAGAAAATAATCTGAGCGGGAACTTGAGCAAGTCTCAATCAATGAGTAAATAAATTGCCTCGATATCATTTATTTCTTGCATTTGGCACTTTTAACCTCACGGTTACTATACTATCGTCATTTGTTTGTGTTTCCAGGTTATACTGGAGACGGAGACCTCTCCCCCCCTCATGCCAACACTCCATAGCTCAACGTTGTCAGCTTGTCAGAGAGCGAGAACAGAGGCGAGAGCACAAAGCTCAATAGATAGCACTGAAATGACCTTGAAACACACATCTTCCTGAATCCGAGTAAGACAAATTAATCTTAGGGGTAGGATTAAGGAAGGTAGTTAAGGATTATCTCTATTAGAGAGGAGAGGGGATGAAATAAAACTAGAGATGGATGGGACAGCTGAATCCTTGAGTCTTCGAATCCTATTGTATTCGAAAGATTCGAGATTCATAAAAAAAAATCTCAAAAAAGTATCTCTAATGCAATTAATGAAAAACTTGACATAATATAGGCCTATAAATGTTAAGCAAATTGGTAAGAGGAACTATACACACTTGTATAGTTGAGAGTGTAACAAAACCACAAGACTCCAAAAGGGACAAAAACCCAAAAGTAAGCAATCCCCATCAAGTCGTCACAAGGATGCGAGGATGCAAGTGAGGCCTCACCTTCTCCTGCTGCATCTGCTGTTTCATGAGTATCGCCTTCTTCTTGTCCTTGCACCTCTTGTTCTGGAACCACACCCTGATGACGCGGGGGCTCAGCTGGGTCATCTCCACCAGTTGTTCCTTCATGAGGGCGTCCGGCCTGGGGTTGGCGTTGTAGCACGTCCTCAGGGTGTGCAGCTGCTTCTCGTTCAGCACCGTACGCACCCTGGTCGGCTTGCCGTCCCCGGACGTCTTGTTGGAACCCCCGCTTCGACCGCTCTCGCGTCCTTTGTGCGAACCGGACTCGGAGGAATCTGCAACAAGAGACGGCGTCAACAAAAAGGTTTGGATACGTGTATTTATTTTAAATATTGGTAAGTGTCGTGTTAGAGCTGTGGGGTGCTCTACTTGTGTCAGCTCCCGGCTCAGTGCTCAACTCGGAAGATAAGGCAACAACCGAAAGGTAAAGACGTACGATCTGCCAGAAAGGTGTGCAGTGCATTCGTATTTGAATGATTACTCGACATTTTCCGTGGTGACGATGGGGGACAAAGCGACAAAGTTTCTTGTTAATAACTACAATATGTCCCTGTTATGACAGAATGAAGATTTGTGCACAATGCTTATCTGTGAAGCCCTTTGAAAATGGTAAAAAAACGCCTTTTCAATGCAGTTTTTATCAAATATAATTAAATATTTCAACATTGTTCAGTATTAGGAACTTCTATTAACACTTTATAACCATTAATGTTTAATCAGAAATGACCCACGTGTAATAGTGTTCGTGTAAATTTACGATTTCTAGCCGACTGTATTACAAAGTTGATTGGCATAAGATGGACGATTTTAATGAGACTGAATTCCAAAAGCCCACTTCCCTCACAGATTGCATTTAACTTTGGTAAGTACTACAGCTCGAACCAGAGGTTGCATCGTAGTGCGGTTTTTTGTATTTTATTTTTAGAAACAGTCAAATTGAGATTTGAAAAACAATTTTGCAAAATTAAAAAATATTCAAAACCAAAGACAAGAGGGAGAAACCTCATATCAGAAGTTCACGGAAGATATGGAACAAAAGTACACATAGACCGTGTATCAAAGAGAAAACCATTGCATGGCGTGGCAACAAGGCAAACGTGTGGTAATCAACCACCTTACTCTTTATAATAACTAAGCCTACATTAAAATAATAAAACTACAGTCAACAGTCTCCTTACTCGTAGGATAGTGGCTAGTTTAGGTTAGGTTAGGCTAGGTTTATTATTGGCTTTATACAAGAAACTCACCATTCTTGTAGTTTATAAAAAAACTTTTATAGTGGTGTTGACATGTGTGTCTCAGAGACTACAAACAATGATGAGCTTTTGATGCTCATACTTTGTGAGCTTCTGATATAACTTTACATACTACAAAGCAGGTACACAAATTTGCTCTTTGTATATTCAGTATGTAAGCGTTGAAATTACTCTGCGGGGAAAATCAAACTAATTGTATCTATTGAGATAATATTTGATCGTGTACAAATAGAAAAAATGTTTTTTCGTCTTAAAAATTTGGAAGAACTGCAGTCGTCGACCTTGGAGATCTTAAGTTCTCGTTACCTTCCATCACACCTTGATACCAGTCTCCTTAAGACAGAAACATGCACACCATCCGTGTGGCCGACATGGGCATTATTAATTTTTCCCCGAAAAAAAGAACAATATCTTTGTGTAATTTAATATTGACGGAAGTAAAATTCGCGTCCAGCCGGCCACCAGGAGAGAGAAAAAGTCTCGGTCAGCTGGCGATGCTGAATGGGTGTCTATCCCCTCTTACCCCATCACGCGATGAAGCCGTCACGACCCACCCATCACGCGACCCGTGACGTCACGGTCCAGTACCTCTCCATGGGACATCTGTGCCAGGGAAAAGAGAGAGGGATGGGGGTGTAGTTCCCCCCTGGAGCTCACCGGTTACAGAGCGGTGGGTATTGTGGACGCTGACAACCCCCCCTCCCCCCACGTGATACATGCTTACTACAACATCCCTTCTTTGAAGGGGTTGTCCGTCATTACGGCCTTTGTGAAGAAACAATCGTCGGTAAGGACGGAATAAAAGGGGGATACGTATCCAGAACCAGAGTTAGGTGTGCACTAGGGGGCTTGAGCAGAGATATGTGTGTGCTAGGGGGCTTGAGCAGAGATATGTGTGTGCTAGGGGGCTCTAGAAGTGATAGATGTGCACTAGGGGGCTTGAGCAGAGATATGTGTGTGCTAGGGGGCTTGAGCAGAGATATGCGTGTGCTAGGGGGCTCTAGAAGTGATAGATGTGCACTAGAGGGCTTGAGCAGAGATATGTGTGTGCTAAGGGGCTCTAGAGGAGTTATGTGTCCACTAGGGGGCTTGAGCAGAGATATGTGTGTGCTAGGGGGCTTGAGCAGAGATGTGTGTGCTAGGGGGCTTGAGCAGAGATATGTGTGTGCTAGGGGAATCTAGAAGTGATAGGTGTGTGCTAAGAGGCTCTAGAGGTGCTAGATGTGTGCTAGGGGGCTTGAACAGAGATATGTGTGCTAGGGGACTCTAGAAGTGATAGGTGTGTGCTAAGAGGCTCTAGAGGTGCTAGATGTGTGCTAAGGTGGCTTGGACAGAGATATGTGTGCTAGGGGACTCTAGAAGTGATAGGTGTGTGCTATGAGGCTCTAGAGGTGCTAGATGTTTGCTAAAGGGCTCTAGAGTTGCTAGATGTGTGCTAGAGGATTTGAGAAGAGCTAGGTGTGCGCTAGGGGGCCAAACAAAAATAAAACTACACGCCAATATACCCAATCAAGAACAACCCCTGTTTTACTACGTTACCAGAAAACTAGTAGATGACGAGAATGACCACGCGTGTATTTGTTTTATAAATGCTCTAAGACTCTCTTACTGTGGCAATTTGACTCTAGGTGCCGCACTTGTCCATTTTTAAGGTGGGGATGTATGGAACGTGAGAAAAGGCAGTTTTTATAGCAAAACACCTTTTTGACCAAAAAATTTAGCTCTAGTAGAAACATATATTTTAAGTTCTTTCCCTTGGTGATATATATGCCCAGTTTTTTAATATCTGTCAAGAATTTTCTAGAATTTAATGACAACTTATTCTTTTCATTTACAAGTTTCTCATTTAATGCTGCTATGCTCATGACAGATATTCAACAACTTTTGATATCAATACGCGAAGGAAATTAAACTATATTTTTGTACTTTAAATATTTTATTTATTTTGACACAAAAGGTTTAAAACTCCTGCAAATACACTTCTTTACTCGCATCCCCTTCATATTCACCTTAAGTAGCGTATCGAGCACAAATGTAACCTAACTTTCTAACCAAGGGTCTTATTTAACAGACAGAAATAATACTAGTAGATACGTATTCATACGTCAAGTCATGCGATCTGCTGATGTCACTTTTGATAGATATCATCAATACTAAGAGTATCTACATTATGGTAGACTAATGTTTAAAGTTTTGTTTAAAAAAACACACGAGTTTTGTCTTAAAAATTCTCAAATTAAAACAAACTTAGTCATAAAAATTATGCTAAAAGATTTGAAAGATCAAACACCTCAATAAAAAAATTACCTATTATATACTTTCTCTCATTTAAATAATATATATATATATAAGGATTTTGACATTTTTAGTTGGGTATTAGATAAACTAATAATATAATTATTATATCCTGTCATATAAACCATAACAATATTTTATATATTGATTTTATCTTTTGATTAATTTCTATAAGTTGTCAAATAAAATAAATTCATCTAACCTGTACATTTCCAACTATGTATAGGCCTAAATAACTTCCATACCTCGCGTGAGCTGGGAACTGAATTGGTCCTGTTATGCGCGCGTTCATCATAGCAGGCCCAACTAGCTCCTTGCCCGCATCTGTGTGTGTGTGTGTGTTCGCGTGAGAGGTACGAGAATAAAAGGGAAAAGAAAAGACTTAATATATGCCAGAAAGGTGTGCAGTACATTCGTATTTGATTGATTACTCGACTTTTTCCGCGGTGACGATGGGGGACAAAGTTTCTTGTTAACAACTACAATATCTCCCTGTTATGACAGAATGAAGATTTGTGCACAATGCTTATCTGTGAAGCCATTATGAAATGGTCAAAAACGGCCTTTTCAATGCAGTTTTTTATCGGAATATCATTTAATATTTCAACAATGTTCAGTATTAGGAACTTCTATTAACTCTTTATCTCCATTATGGTTTAATAATCGTACAATAGGGTTCGTGTGAACTTTTGATATCTAACAGACTGTATCACAGAGTTTATTGGCTTGTGATGCACGCTCTTATAACAATAAAAATTACACAAACGTTAGAGTTAAATGTTATCAATATTGGCCACAAATAAATAAAAATAATATTGTCCTATAGCATGAAAATCAAAATTATTGCTCATGACCCGTACCACCACAGTGCTCAGGACGTCTAAGGTGTAGGCCTAAGTCAGGTGGGATGAGATTTA
>CABFOW010000947.1:41463-85391 GCA_902141385.1 Timema californicum
GGGGGGGGGGGGGATAGAGTGAGGGAAATAAGTAGTCGTAGACAAACAGACTGAGCCAAGCGACCAACTTGAGAAGTCAAAAATCGAGTCGGGAGCACGGCGAGGAGACTTTTGGCGCTGTTCAAACATTCATAAGTTTAAACTAATTAGAAGCTCCTGCGAATAACAGGAAGGACGAATAAGAAGAACCGGAAGAAAGTAAAAAAATAAAATAATTATTTCTTTACATTTCGAACTAGAGTATGGGAGAAATGAGATTGTTTCAACGTCTATATTTAGACTGGGAAGAATTATGGATTTGTTTTGTAAAAAAGGTGAACTATTTCACTATGAGAATACTTGGGTTCACAAACTGTTTGGAAACGTAACACAAATTTTGAAGACTTAGTCAAAACATAGTAATAAAAAAGATGGAATTTTTAATTTAATTTTTACACAAAGAATATATTTTCTTAATCTCCAAAAATATATATTTTATAAAGATTAAATAAAAGGCAGGTTTTAAAAATTTCTGTTTTTTATATTTAATTGATAGTGATACTATTGACTAGTGAACCTAGTAAGAGACCGTGGGAAAGACCTAGAGGCAGATGGGAGAATAACATTAGAATATACCTGAAAGAGATGGTGTGTAATTAGGTGGACTGGATATAACTATCTCAAGATAGAGATGGTGTGTAATGAGGTGGACTGGATATAACTATCTCAAGATAGAGATAGACTGTAATGAGGTGGACTGGATATAACTATCTCAAGATAGGAATAGTGTGTAATGAAGTGGACTGGATGGAACTGTCTCAAGATAGGAATATGGTGTAATGAGGTGGGCTGGATACAACTATCTTAAGATAGGAATAGGGTGATAATGAGGTTGACTGGATATAATTACCTCAAGATAGGGATAAGCTGCTTTTTTATTGTAAGTGTGATAATGAGCTTTCAAGCCCGTAATGCCATAGAGTAAGTAAATAGGTGATGTTGAAGGTGGTGGCATGAAATTTTCCTAGTTTGCTGACTAAAAATTACTGTGATTTCTTCATCCTCACTTTACAATAATATTTTGCGAGTCCATTTCATTTTAAAGACCTTCCTCATATACCACCCCAGTTAACTAACCCATCAATAAACCTCGTGGCCTGCACTGCAGAGTACGCAGCCCAAGGCGTCACTCTCGTACTGTCTGGTGTACTGGTATCTGGTAGTTTATCGAGACTTGAATCCAGGCTATGATTTTCTGGGATGTTTTCTTATACTCTAAACACACACGTGAACTCGGGTGCATATCCTCTCCATATTACCTACCTACTCTCTATCTCATTTGTGTAAACACATGCTTAGCCCGGACGGGTAGTAAGACATGATACACAAAATAATAAAAGGAATGTGGTAAAACTAGCAAAAATAATCGCCTTTCAAAAATATATTATTATTATAAATAACAATAAAAATAAAAAGAATATGAATATGAATTGGTAATGACAGTAGCTGGAAGAAATAACAAGGCTTGGGGGGGGTGGGGTTAAACAGGGGTGGAAAATTCGAAAAGTGGTTGAAGGAGGGTTACGGATATAGTAAGATCCCGTTAAGAAGGAAGGACCAATTGCATATCCATGACTTAACGTATGAATATATGAAAACTGAACTTATGCAAATCTGAGATTTTCAATTTCGAATCGAGTCTAAATCTTTTTTAACGGACTCGAATCAAATTTGTACGGAATATATTTATAATTAAATGTTATCAAATCGGAATATAATAAGCTATAAGTTTAAATAATAAATTATATTGAATTATGTTCAGGTACTAGTTTTTAAATAAGTAATAAATTATATAAATTACGTAGTTCACAAGTGTCTATGGTCGAGTCAAATAACGAATCAATACCAACTTCTTAAAAATTTAAAATATTCAAAAGTTTGTAGATTAGATTCGAGTTTCAAATTAAACTCACTGATTCCAGGATATATTTAAATTTGAAGTTTCGAATCCGACCGATTATAATCTTTCATGTTATGTCTACGCCATTCAATATTTCGAATCTATTAAGAATCCTAGAATTCACTTATTTAGATACAGATTAAAAATTTCGAAGCTTCGCACAGGATCGGTGAAAATTGTTTTAGTAACGTTGATAAACGGTCGGTGGCCAAATGGTTTTAAGGCGTCACTCTCACAATAGACTGGATTCTCAATTACTGAGAGATTGGGGTTTGAATCTCGGTCTGGTATTTTGAGTATGTATTTTTTCCTGAATAGTTTAACACTCTCCTTCCACGCAATTGCTGATACACTTCCTCTTAATTCTACACTCCTTGACCCTACCACACTAAAGTGGTTAATAGACAATATGAGGTGAACAGGCGGTCTAGGAGGTACGGTGTCGGACTTCTGTGCTGGGGGTCCGGGTTTCAATCCTCGGTCCCGGCACAGATTTATGTGATTGCTAATCCCTTCCATCACCTCTGACAAGACGTGTATTAATCACAACTTATGAATGTGTGGAATGTCAGGCCTCCACCGTGGTTCGAATTCCACGTTAAACTGTAGGTCCTCCATTTCATCTCCCAATCACCCTACCATTACACATTAAGCATAAGTACGTACAACCCGAACGGGTAGTAAGACGCGGTATTGATAATAATAATAATCAATATGCGTATAGTCCAAACGCATGGTTAGACTAGTTTTCTGCAGTGGTGGCTTGTGGCCCACTAAATAGAGGAGACCCGCTTCAGTGGTGGAAAAGTCAAAGGCGTCAATCCCATCTTAAACTGGCCTGCTGATGACGGAGAGGTCGGGGTTCAAATTTTAGTTGGGTCTACTGAGGTTGGTTTATCAAAAACGATTTTCCAGTCTCCTTCAACCCAAATGCGGGTATATTACCATTAGAATACCTTCTTCCTCATCCTAACCCCATTATAACTATCACATATGCGTATAGCCTGAACAGGTATTGAGATACGGTGATAAAAAAAAAGTAGGTGAGGGGTTAGTTTGGTAGAGGCTGTACCTAGAGCGCGTTATATGTGTGTGTGTATATAAAACCTTCAGTCAATAAGCAGGTTTGTGATGAGGGAAGGAATAAAAGATGCAAACAATATCCAACCCAGCTTTAAAATTGTTTTAGTTAAATTATATTATTGATGTTAAACTGACAATAAAATCCAAACAATCAACGGCAATTAAAGATATTAAAATTGGTTGGTAAAATGTTCTAAATGTTAAACCCAGAAGAAGTGGATGTATTCGTACAGACTTTTATTAAAATAATCAAGTAATAACTAGCGTATCCAGGCTACATCAGACTCTTACGTAAGTGAGTAGTGACACATCCAGCCACCGAGCACTGCAGTCCTTCCGTGAGTGTGAAGAGAGATTTGGAATCGCTTTAATTTGCTTTATTTGAATTCATTTAAATTTTGGAATTTTTTTTCCAGCCAAGAAATAAATACCTAGTTTAAAATTTTACAAAACAAAAAATTTCCTGAAAAAAAATAAGATTTTTTTTTAGTGAAAAGTGGTGAAAATATATAAAACTGTCAAAAAAGGTTCCATCTTATTTTAATCAGACTGTGCTATGAGAATCTTATGTTTAGATTTACGCTCCACGCACACATCAAAGTGAACAATGTAAATCTCTTCATACGGTAGTGTGGGAAGTGTCGAAGGTGGCGGGGAAAAAAGGGGGGAAAGCTTGGGGGAGGGGGGGCTTTACACCACATGTGCCTAGTTCCCACTAACACTCGCGCAAGTGAGTGAGTGAGTGAGTGAGCGAGTGGTCCGTAGGAGGAGGGAGGGGGAATCTGCCACCACGAAAGGGGGACATAAAAGGGGAAGAAGAAATCGTGCGCGCCAAATCACACCGAGTTAGCCCTCCTGTCAATATTAGACCGGTCAAGCCGTCATAACGAGGGGTGAGGGGATCGGGAAAGCAAAATAAAAATAGATCTATTAATTTTTTGAGACTGCTTCTTCAGTTCTTGGGCGAATATAAGCTGTTTATGGCTAGAAATGGAGGCGAAAAGGTTGAGTAATAGAGAGAGGGGTGGGGTAGTATGAGCTCTTCTTCAAACAGTTTTGATAGAACATTCTCGAGTGCGGCTGACGGCTCGAACCCTTTGAGAAAACAACACGCTTATTTTCATCCGGTACGAAGCGTCAGCTCGGCTAGTAGCGTGTCTGGCTACTAAGCTAAGGGTTTCGGGTTCAATTCACGGTATGACATAACAATCTATCACTAATGAAATGAGGGATTCCCCGTACACAGTTATGAATTAGCGGAAGGGGGTCTGGGGGAGTGTTCTTGATATTATGTGTTTATATAATCAGTTTGTACCGATAGTGCACGGTAAATACAACCACAAATAAATCGACGGTACATTTGCACTGCTTACACTTTTCGCTCTTTTACCTAAATGATAATTAGTGAGTTAAGTGAAAATAAAAAAGGGGCATTAAAGACACACAAAAGAAAAACGACAACATAGCATTTCACCCCATGAACAAACTGTTACAGGTGCATTATTGGTTCTATGCATTTTCTAATAGCAATTTCCCAAATCCCTGTCAGACTCCTTAGCTCAGTCGGTAGCGTGTCTGGCTACTTAGTTAAGGGTCACGGGCTCGATTCCCGGCATGACTGAAACATTATAATTGATGGAAATATGGGTTTACCCTTTCGCAGTGATAAATTAACGACCAGGGACTGGATGTTGTGCCCGTCCTATTTTTAAGTTATATTTTAAGACATATGAAGCTACGACAGGCCTAGCAAGCCTGTAGTGGAAATAATACACAGGCTGGAAACAGTAATTTTTGTAAATATTTCTCAATTCCCGATTTTAAAAATAAATATTTGACTACAAATAGGAAAATTTGTATTGTACAAAATATTTCAAATATTTGTTGTTTAATTTCTAAGAGTCTTTCCCCAACGCAATGATAAGTTATATCATCCATTAAAAGAGTTCCGGAAATACAATTATAATTGAAACTTTCCGATTATGTAAAGTATGCTCAAATTCATTTTCATGGAATAATAATATATTCTATTTGGTTTTTCATATATTGTAATGGGTGAAATTTATTTGACTGAAACAGCGGGGGTCTGTAAACCAGAAACTTGAACAAGATTCAGGCACGTAATCGAAGTTTATAGTTTCGAATTTCTAGGTGAGCTGTCAAGTCTCATGATGGCTAGAAAATCCTGTGTATTATCTGGATTCTTAAGATTACACTGGGTAACCAAAAATATATTTTTTTTTTCCTCAAAAGCGAAAATAATTGGATCTAATATAATTTTTTGTGTTTAATCCGAATATATTTTTAGAATTTTTCTATCGCGTAAGAATTTTGAGTAATACCCATTTAAAGTTTACAGTGTTACGTTTATCAAAATATATACATAGTAAAGGACTTATCTCACCTAAAAGTAGAAGTGTAGGATTTTTTGCTATATTTTGCGACTGGAACTACCTTCTTAAGGGTCCAACAATAGTCAGAAAGAATATTTGGACTCCACTTGCTATGCTAACGTTCTTCCATTCCAGAAATATCTTGATGAAACCGTTCGCCATGTTCGTCAATGACTGCGTCAAGATTTTCTGGGAAGAAATCCAGGTGCGAATCTAAGAAATGTATTTCCGAAGACATGTTACACCCCATGATCTTGTAAGAGTTAAACGAATCATTCACTATTTCTTTGTAGTTGTCTGTCTTACATTTCCCATAATAAGTTCCGGCAAATACTCTTGAAAGAATCCCACGCAGCCTTTTCAACAGGGTTCAACTGGCCATAGAAGTTCTCATCTTTAAACAATTATCTTAGTTGAGGTCCTACAAAAATCCCCTGTTTGATCTTCGCATCACTGATCTTTGGAAATATTTGTCTTAAGTATGTAAATCCAAGCCCACTTCGATCCATTACTTTAACAAAGTTTTTCATAAGATCCAGCTTCATATGGATTGGAGGTAAATACACTTTTTTTTATATAGACAAGTGGTGTATTGACAACATTCCTATTTCCTGCTGTTACTGATGTACGCTTTGACCACTGTTTCTGGGTGTAGTGATTTTGCTGGTCTCTGCTATCCCACTCAAAAAGAAAACAGCCGCACTTCATGAAACAAAATTGTATTCCAAACAAAAGAGCAATGACTTTCAAGTCACCACAGAGATTCTATTTGTATTCATCATACTTGATTTTTTCCAGAAGGAGTTTCATGCCCACATATGCTTCTTTCATATTAACAGCATGAGCAAGTGGCATTGATGAAAACTTATTTCCAAACTGGAAAAGCACAGCTTTCAAGCTAGCTTTAGAAGTATCAATAAATAAACGCCTCTCCTTTGTTTTGTACTCGTGACCAAGTGCTTCCGTATCAGAATAAACAACATTACCAAAAAAATATGATCTTCGAAGTAAAATAAATAATTAAAGTCACTCAGTCTATCTCTAAAAACACATACTTTTGTTTCTTTGTGCAGGAGATTCCAGCATTTCAATCTGGATCCTAAATGTTCTGCTTGTCTTTTAGATAAATTCAAATCTCGGACAAGGTAATTGAGATCTCCTTGAAAAGAAAACGTGGTTCAGAATATGAATAGGAAGCTTCAAATGTGGGATCAAACCTTACGTCATCATCATTACCATGCTCTAAAATAATCTCTTTTTCATCTTGTCCATCATCATTAAGTATGACATTTTTTGGAGGCTTCGGCACCGGCAATTCTTCACTATGAAGCACAGGAATCATGGCCGATGATAAACTAGGGTATGTCACGGTGTTTTGATTTAGAATTGGTGCCTGAAATGTTTATAAGACAAAAGTAACAATCTGTAGAGTGATCTTTTGATTCCCGCCAAATCATTGGAACACCAAAATGCACGTGCTGAGAACTCTTTGACCAACTCGTGAGGAGTCTGACACAAGTGACAACAAAAATGAGGGGTCCAATTTTTATCTTGGTCACCAATATTGCAACCAAAATAAAGCTTATAGCACTTCTTAATGAGCGGAGTAAAACTACGTTTGCTATTTTTAAATGTTACCTAACCACAAATGTAGCAAAAAGAGTCCGGATATTAATACAATTTCTAGGTATTGTACCACTTGGTGTTCTAAACACTATAAAATACATACTAAGCTACATAAACACTATAAAAATACATACACTGAATTGCAATAATAGCAACTTATGACAGAGAAATACACAGCATTAGATGCTCACAGAACGAGCTCTGACCACCAACTGGCCAGGAGTGCTGACTAAGACAGTAAGTAAGCAAACGTCTTATTCATCATGTCCAAAGTATGTCATATGTCACATTACTCATTAGCATGGCCTTGAACAGCATAAGGTTGAAAAGAAGAGAGGGTTGAAGGTTTTTTCGCAAAGCAAGTAGTCTGTTATGCCAGCTTAACTGCGATTGCTAGCCACTTCACCCACTTCACTGGAGAGAGAGAGAGCTTACTTACACACTGTATAGTCTTAAAGAGGGTGTAACATTAAAACTATGAGGGAAAGAACAATTCTGAAACCAGTTTTGAAATCAGCAGGAAAATAGCACGTATAAATAACCCTTGAGCTGCCTTGGGCCAAAATATTTATTGACCAGTGCTAACAACTGTCGGTGGAGAAAATTCGGATTCCTAGAAGTGGTCCAATCAAGGCCATAGTCAGTGGGTTTTGGGGGTTCAACCTCCTTCGACCCCTTCCTCCAAAATTTTATGAACAAAATATATATGGCTTTATTTATGGTTCAAAGAGTATAAAAATTAAGGTAAAAGTACAAATCTGGGGGTTGTGTTACCATAAAAAGCACTTCAGGGCTTCTAGAGGTATTTAATATTTATAATTTTTCCTAGTCTAGGGCAGTTAGGGGGTTATGTTACCATAAACAAACTTCATATAGCTTCTAGAACTATTCATAATTTAGAATTTATGGTAGCCTCGAGTAATAGGGGATGTACCCACCAAACCCTCCATGAAATCATTGGCTGGCTATTGTACTGTTAATTATGAACGGACCTAAGTTCTATCGACCTGTTAATTATGAACGGACCTAAGTTCTATCAACCTTGACGTTCATGGTAATGGTGAGTGACGAAGCCTAGGGGACAAACTTTAAATTAGTAGTTCCACAACATGGCGATCTATTTGGGATTTAGGGAACGGAAGTTTTAATAATCTTTTTAAACTATTATTTCAATATGTGTTAAGTAATTAAAGCTCTTTGTACCTTTTTTAGATATGTAATGTTACCTTAATATTTCTTTTATATCTTTTATTTTAAAAATGTTAAGTCAGCAAATATTATATAATTGGTCCTTTTTATCTTAAAAGTCTCTGATTGGCCTATTCGTGAATCACAATTGCCTGTTCAGGGAAATAACGCTTTCCCTCGTCCATTCTCCTTTTGGATCTTAACATCGTGAGATATAGTTTTTTATTTCTCTTTCTTATTTTTATTTTTATTCAAGAATCTTTTCTAAATTAACATGTAGTTTTTTTTCCTTTTTGTTTCTTTCTTGTTTTTAAGGTTATGGGTTAAAGTTTCCGTGTAATTCTTTTGTCTAATTAATTACCTTTTATGTTTCGGATTTTTATTATGTATTTTTGTGGTTTTCTAATGTAACCTAGAAATTGTCGGCCACGAGGCCTGGTTCTTTTTATATTATGGTTTTTGTATCAATCGGCATCCTATAAACCACGTTGTTTAAAATTTAATAGAACAGGGGATTAAGTATAATGTTTGAAGACTATTGTCTTTGTATTAATTAATTTTGATTTTTGGTTTTTTTTTCTGTTCTACAGGAGATATTATTTATTAATACCTTAAACAAATCGGTAATGTAGTAAATGTAAATGTTCTCTTTTATTTTGAATTAATCTTTTATTATGTTTTATTATCTTTTTATTATCTTAATCTTTTATTATGTTTTATTACTTTTTATTCGTTTAATAAATAATACAGTTCTTTTGTAATTGGGTTATGATTTAAAATTCATCACGTGGGAAACCACGTGTTTTGAATAACTATCTTGACCTCCTTTTGTATTGATTAATTATCTATTTACTATGCCAATTAACTATTGATGCTCTCTTTCAGTCTTAGCAATAGATAGAAATTTTCCATTAAATTTAATAAGTGTAACTGGTCAACTTACAATGAGGCGATCAGTACACTATGGACTCGGGTCCAATCACTGTTTTATCAAATCCAGTAATGGCATTTGCTACGGTAGCAGTACGGATGTGGTATCGAAAAAAAAGTATCGATACTGAACTAATTAAAAGTATTGAAAGAAAAATATCTATGCCGTACTTGTATCAAAAGTATCGGTATAATTTTTTTAAACAGTTAGCCCTTTTTTGCTATCCAACCTTAAAAATCTTCCATAGCTCACTTCTGGGAGGTGACATTTTTAAAACTACATTCGTTGTTTGTATAATGTATAAATATAGATTACTAGCTATTTAAAACAAAAGAAGAATGGACGCCCTGCCCTGCTTCATCTGCTTAAGCAACGCAAATACACTTTTCTGCTTCGTCTGCTTGGGGTACCCTTGACTCCTTGAGTTGACTGAATTCATTGAGCTCTACAAAAACTTCTTGGGTCTCGTTTGTGATGTCCTTAAGTGTCATTAGTTCTTCCTCCACAGTCCACCAGAGTAAACATTTAGTAACAGCACGAGTGAAGTTAACAAAAAAGTTATTTATTTCGATACCGGAGTGTGAGTACTAATATCAGTAAAAGATTCGAAATAAAGTATCTAGTATGAAAATACTAGTACCGAAAGGAAAATATCGATACTTTTTTAACATCCCTAGTTAGAATGACACGTCACATGGTTGCAAACAATGTCTTGTGTGAGCTGGCAAAATCAGCATGATAAATTATATTTTACCGAGCTACTGTTATCACTTTCAGGTTATTTGTGTGAGTCTAATGATAATCAAGAATCAACAACTTTTCATGTAAGTTGAGTTTCACTGTTGCAATGAAATTCCTAGGCCCCATAACTGACCATTTCCTCTTGATTCAACCACTTTCAGAATATAAAAAAAGAGTTCCAGAAGAGGCATCTGCACTCGTCTTGAGCTCATCTTTAAAATGCAGTCTTTTAAAAATCAACATGATGGCGAAAGGGGGAGGGGGCTACATGCATAAACATACCAATAGCATTCATACAGCACACACATGAAGTGTTAGTGCCTCTTTCTCCACTTATATCGATCCAATTTGATGCTTACCTTTTTTTGTTAAGCTTTTCTGTGGGTTTTGGACCGTGGATAGACTTGTTTCATCCAAATTAAATATTTGGGTATATAGTTTATTTATTTTAATAATTTCAGTGAAGGGATCAAACAATTCCATAACTTTTTGTCTTGAAAACCCGAATTTCCTAGCTGAAGATGAAGCCTCTGGCAGTCCATTATATCTTGAGAATAACGCCTTAGACCATTCAACCACCGCTGTAGTTAACATTTAAGTCACTTTAATAGATTTGTACACATTTGGTTTTCAATTTATATCTCCTGGATAAAATTAGTCCATAGCGTTGATTAAGTAAACATAAAATTGTCGTGTTTTTTGGTGCAATCAGTTAAGAAAAGTGGGTGACATTTTTCACACCTTGGTCTTTGCAAATATCGGTCAAATATGAAGTGTGATTCTGAGATTTGCTATCTCCTACGTCACAGACAGATAACAGAAAAAATGACAAATAAGATCCCGCCTTTAAAGTAAACTCATTAGTAAAAAAAGAAAATAATGTCGTAGGCCTCTTACTACTGTATTATATTAAGTGGTTAAAGGGTGTAATGCCTATTGTAACGCTGAGAAGCGATAAGGATGTCCGGAAATCCCTCGTTATTTAAGAATAGATTTGTTATTTCAAAATATAGAACATGCCAAAATGGAGGTGAAATGTATCAACATGTTAGAATTAACTAATTTTTGATGAAGTTTCAGAGGAAGTATTTCAGTTCCGAGATCAAATTTAATGCTTAGAAACAGACATGCAATTAAAGTCATGGAAGAAAATATCGCAATATCATTAAGCATTAAGGCAATTGGCCCTTTTCATTTGGCATGGAAATGCAGAGCCATGGGAACAAACAGATATCTTCAAGAATTTCTATTGTTTTGCAATTTCCTTTTCGGAAACGGTTTGTTTAAGAATAGAAGCATGTTGATTAAGTTATACTTTTTATATAGTACACCTCCTCTATAGTTTTACCAGTGATCAAATATCAATAACTGACTTTTTCAGTAGAAAACTGCCGGCTGCATAAAACAAAATAAGAATATGTAACGCCTTTCAAATATTGATACATTATCTTAGAAGAAATAATGAAAATATTAACATAAAAATTTCACTCGTTCTCGAGAAAACTGATATTTCCAAACGTGTGATTTTCCCGCAAGACCTCGTCTGATAGCTAGTGACATTTACGTTTTACGTGATTCATTTGTTCTTGTTGGCGCGGAAGGATACTTTGGTCGGTTGTGAAGTCACGCCACACCTTTCACCCTCCCGCCCACCATCCCATAAACATGTTTTAGACTTGCACTAGACAAGACCAAGGGCATTAATGGAAGTTGAAAGCTCTGGGCATGAATGAATATACTGGAATCAGCCGTATATGATCATTTTGGAATAACATATGTTTTAACGTGTCACAACAGAGCATTTTAACATGATTAAGGATGGCTTTAGTGGTTTTGAAGGAACCTCCCTCCTCTTAGTAGCCTACACCAGACAGGAATTCGAACCCCAATCTCCCCATCATCGGTAGTCAAGTATATTGCAAGATTGATGACCAGACCCACCATGGCGAGGAAGGGGAGCGGGGCTGGGGGTACCATTGGTACCAAGGTACCAGATTCACAAGCTTAAAAAAATGTAGAAGATAGTGAAAATATGAATGACAAGCAATAACATGCCTATTCATACTAAAGTTCAGTGAATGTCCAGCCCTCCAGATGAGATTTCCTCAAAAGGAACTTCTTGGTATTTTTCAAAATTAAATAATTGGTTCAGTCCAGTCTTTTCTTTCATTTTGAAGTGATTGAAAGTTTCAAGGTGACTATTATTTATGTACTGAAACTAAATTCGGCAAACAAAACGAGACTGGCAGTAAATAAAATTAAATTTAAGTACGTCATTATTTGCGTAACATTTCAGTGTTCAGTTTAGATACCGGTACGGATTAATTTGTGTGCTTAGCTTTTCTTTTGTAAAAGTGATAACAAAGTTTAAAAAAACACTAAATTAAAGTCCAGAATTGGTGTAGAGAAAGGGTGGTAGATATCCCTTTTGGAAATAACTTGCCCTCCCCAACCCCGACTGGAATAAACTCTTCCCTCCCCTAGAATATACTTGCCCTCCCCAACCCCGACTGGAATAAGCTCTTCCCTCTCCTAGAATATACTTGCCCCCTTTATATTTATCTCCTTTGATGTTATCAAACGTGAAGCTGAAAAAATGGCTTTATATCAAACTCTAAATAACTTTTAGAGATATCAGATTTTCAAAAATTTGTTGGGAGAAGACCACTCTAAATATATTCTAGAGATATTCAATCAAAAATTCCCAGAGCAAGATTATTCAATGTATCTTCCAATAGCATTCATCTGGGAGAGGCCCACTCTAATTAGTTTCAATAGACATTTAATTTTCAAAAGATTTTCCAGTTGAAGACGCTCCAAATATCTCCTAGTCATCCAATTTTAAAAAATTTCCCGACGAAGACGATTTAAAACAACTTATATAATAAGCATTTAATTCTAGGTGAATAAATATATCATATGGGTTTTAATTTCAAACTGTCTAGGGGAAATGACCACTACAAAAAATTAAACACGTCTAGACATTTGATGAGGAAGGGTCCATAAGCCCCTCAGATACTTTTTTTGTGTGCTAATTTCCCCCTAAAGAAATAAGGTATCGCCACAACTTAAGTTAAATAATACTAAGAAAGGGGGGGGGGAGGTGCTTCACCCCCGATGCCGTGGTCGGTTTGAGCCCCTGGTAGTGCCTTGGACCATTCACCCATCAATGTGGGCTTAGGAAAATATAATTAAGATGAAATGTACTCGTGTTCACGTGGGGAATAAAATACCCTCAGGAGACCTCACCAGGAGTCGAAACTCCAGCTCATCCCTCGCCGGAAAAACGAGACCAGACGAGGTCAACGCCTTCACACACTCGCCCACCTATGTAGACACCCAAGGAGATATATAGGCATACATAGATAGAACAATTGAACTTGTAACGGCGGCCGTGTTTCGTTTGGCACGCTTCCCTCCAGGAGTACGCGTTGGGTGGCTGTAGAAATCCAGTCCCCTTCCCGAACCCTGAGACCACCACCAACACATCCACTCCTCGACAAGGAATACTCGAACCGCGTCTCTGCNCAAGAGGCTGTGGGAAATCGATCCTACCCCACGACGCGGCGCTAGAAGCTTTTAGCGGGCGTCTGAGTCCCGCTCGCTCGAGGCAAAGAGAGGGTTACAGGAGTGATGAGGGTGGGTGGAGGGATCCAATTCCCATCCTTCTTCTTCTTCTTTACCTTCCAACCCTCTCTAGAACTCACCCTATCCTCACACACTCCAGCTCTCTCTTATTTTCTCGCTAAAAACAGGCCAGTAAACTGACGGAGCATTATCTGAATCTGGGTTTCTTATTCACAAACCTATTTTCAGAGCACGTTTTGAAAGACTGTAGCCCCAAAACGTGGTTTATACCTACAAAATGGTGTAGTCCCAGATCTTGGTGTGGACCCAGAACTTGGTTGATTCCCGACACTCGGCGTAGCCCCAAAACACGGCGTAGAACACGTGGTGTAGCCCCAAAACATAATGCAGTAGGAAGGGAGTTTTGGAAAAGCCAAATTTTGTTTGCGGTCAAAGTCGATAGCTTTTGCTTTTCATTTGTAATATTTCATAGGTAGGTATTGATAATATTATATAGAAATTGATAGCTGAAGATAATATGACTTGATGGATTAATACATTAAAGTAAATATAATATTATTATTATTATTATTATTATTAGCACCGCGTCTTACTACCCGTTCGGGTTAAACGCACTTACGCTAATGTGTAATGGTAGGGTGATTGTGAGATGAAATGAAGGACCTACAGTTTAACGTGGAATCCGAACCACGGTGGAGACCTGGCATTCCTCACATTCACAAGATGTCTTGTCAGAGGTGAAGGAAGGGTTTGATAATCAGATAAATCTGTGCCGGGACCGAGAATTGAACCCCGGCCGCCAGCACAGAAGTCTGACACCATACCCCTGGACCACCAGGTCACCGTAAATATAATAACTTTTCTAAATTTCAAATAGGCCCTCTCCATAAAAATTGACTATATATATTTTATGTCACCCTATCTCACTACTCGTTGGGGTATTTTCATGATGTAAGTCTACTAATTACGTTAGTGTGTTATGAATGAGAAAGGTTGAATTTAGAGGAAATATAACAGCATTTATGGGAAGGTGGTGGTGGGAAACCGTTTTATTGAACAACAAAAAAACAATCTAAGTACACCCGACTGGATTTAAGCTCTGATCTCTCCGTCCTTGTTAGTCCAGTCTATTAGGAAAGTAACGCCTTAGCTCATTCCGTTGTGATGGTACACATGGTATCATACACTCAAAGCTTTTTTTTTCCAAAACAAAATATTCTTAATATGTAAAATATTCTACTTAGTGAAATAAATGTTACGTCACATCGCACAGACTAGATATAACACTTAGTTAAAAACATTAGAGAGTTTCAAGAAAATCGATTTTTTCCTTCCTCTTTTTACTCTTCAGTAAACTACTCTTAAACTTAGAGTTAGACATCTAATTCCAAAAATCCCTCAGGGGGGACTTTTGTACACCCCAGATACCAAGTTTTAGTCCATTCACTAAAATAGTTTTGGCTCTAGCCTGAGGTATAGACAGACAGATAGATAGACAGCATTATGAAAACTACTTTTTGTTTTGTTTTAGGTGGTCATGAAATGTCGACATTTATCAAAATCTCGAGTTCGAATTTTTTGGTGTTAACAATACTTTCTCTCCGAGTTGTCGAGAAAAAGTAAAAATATGGTGGAACGCTTAAGGGAAAAAAAAGTGAAAAAAAGTACCTCACCAAGGATCAAAGGATAACTGTAGGTTACACCTTTCACTTCAATCTATATTCCAAAAATTATTTGTTTTTAAAAACAAGCAATAAACTCTAAAACAACCCCACTACGTGTTTTTTTTGAAGCCCGAACCTTCTATAAGAAACACAAGAATTATCTTTTTATATTGTTTGAAGAGAGCTATAAAATCAACAAATGATGTATTATAAAATAACTCACCAAAACTAAAACGGAAATCCGTACTTCCCCGACCGCGCGTTAAATGGCGTCAGAAATAGGCCTATATCAACAAAAATATTAAAAATAATTATTGGGTACAAAGCTAACTTTCAAACCTTTGATTATATATATAATGGTTCTAATTCAGCCTAGCTAAACATAACCTTGCATGCGTTGAGGAATTAAATATAGACCCATCGAGTAATATAATTAAATTAGCAATTTAATTTATATAAGAACGGTAATATACACTGGAAACGATCATGGGTAACATTATAATACAAAACTACTAGAGTAAACATAATATGTTTCCATATATGATTTTTATTTTAATTGTCTATTTATTTAACATTGTCAAACTTGAAAATTCAGTTGTATTTGTTTTTGCGTCTATTTGAGTGTGCCAAAATAGCAATGAAATATATAAATACGGAGTTTACTAAATCAAACTGGCCCAAGCGCACAATATTTCAAGGTCTGTGTTATTTGGGACACCTGTATTATGATATAACAAATAAAATAAAAAATATTGGCGTTAGTAGGTCTGTCCTAAAACCAACAATTTCACCAAAAATCACCTTTACAGATCAAAAGCGCTATTCAATTCTAATATTTTTTAAACTAAGAACATCCAATCACGAATTGACACTTAAAATAATAACATAGCCCCTCACGAAAAAGTGGTGGTCAAATAAACCCGGTCAGCAGTGTATTAACCACTTTTTATGTGAGAGCTTGATGGAGCTATTCGACTGAAGGAATTGTAAACAAGGGGATTGGTCATTTCATCGTATGATTTTAATTGGAGATTAATACCACGCATTGCCAGCAGACTTCAGGTCGGTATAAGTCATCTAGCTGAACGTAGGCCTGAAGTATCCTTATAATCTAACTTAGACTAGGACTGGCACAACATCCAGTCCCCGGCCGTTAAGTCATCACTGTGAAAGGGTACACTCAATTTTCACGAATTATAAATTTTTCAGCCAATGCTGGAAATCGAATCTGGGACCCTTATCTCAGTAGACAGACACGCTACCAAATGAGCTAAGGTGTCGGATCGTATAGTATGTACGAGTTAGAATTATATAATAAGGGGCGGGAGAGCAAGACTAGGTTATGTTAAGTTAGGTTATGTTAGGTTACCAGTGCCCAGTCCACCTAAAATCTACTTTAGCTGCCGAATAGTCTAAGGTGTTATTTTCGTGTATGACTGGGTTGCTGATGACGGGGAGATTGGGGCTCGAATCTTGGTTAAGTCTACTGAGGGTGGTTTTCCTCAAATAAATGGTCTCCCACTCGCCTTCCACTCAAATGCCTCTAAAATGCTTCCTTCCTCATCCCTACACCGTTAGAGTAATTAGTCTCATAAGATATGTATGTGTATAGCCTGAGCCTGTAATAAGCTACATTGATAAAAAACAAACAAATTCCATCTACGTCCATAAGCCCCGACAATGACTACTACACTTCACGAGTAGGTGACATGTTGTCTAGGGGTACGGAGTCTGACTTCTGTGCTGGTAGTCCGGGGTTCAATCCTCGGTCCCGGCACAGATCTATCTGATTGCCAAACCCTTCCTTCACCTCTGACAAGACATCTTGTGAATGTGGGGAATGCCAGGCCTCCGCCGTGGTTCGGATTCCACGTTAAACTGTAGGTCCTCCATTTCATCTCACAATTACCCTACCATTATACATTAGCGTAAGAGCGGTGCAAAATCTAATACAATTCACGAATTCAATAACAATTTTATGGATCAATATCGAATCAAATTTTTCAGTTTATAGCTTTTTTTTACACGGTATGAGGAGGGTGTGGGGAATGTATTAATTGTATTTCCTTTGTGCATCATTACACGTAAATGTTCAACAAGAGCGATCGTGCAACAATAATATTGAAAGCCCACACGGCTAATATAAAAGAAAAATAAAGTTTAAATCCCTCGACAAAGAGACGAAGGTAAACAGAGAAAAGCTAGTTGAAGCCCAGCAATGACCATTAAAGTAATTGGAGGTGTTTGAACGTGCTAGAGCCAGCANTTTAGTGACGTTGTAGCGGCATCCTCGAGAGGAACGAGGGCGTGGACCCTAGAGTTTTAAGCCCCTTCTGCACCGAAACAAATTAAGACTGGACTTCCTACCGGCCCATAAAAAAAGAGGCTGGACCCTTAATCTCGCTTGGATTATCATAGGTGTGGCTAACGAACTACCCTTTCCATGCTCTTTGTGAATCGTTAATCACACGACCCGATGATGAAAATATGGATACAAGCCACGGACAATAAGCAGTGCCATGTCCAATAGAGTTTCGAGAACATGAATATTTTAATATGGGTTCTCTATCTCTCACACGTCTGTAGCGTGAGTGGGTAAAAGGGGGTAATATCGTACCAATCCAAAAAAGCGTCTGTTTAATAGTAAAGGGGTTTGGTCATAACTACAGTTGCGAATGAGTTAGGGGGATGAAAATCGGCGTTGAAACGCGTGGCGTGAGAGGCGGAGGGGGGTAAATAAATAATAACGGGTCACATTCAATCTGTGAAACGGTTTTAATCAACTTTTTAACCCTACAGTGATGGTGAGTAGGGGGGTATTTATTTATTGAAACAAATGAATTACTTGAATGCGCAAAATGTTGTGTACTAAGGGCTGGGAAGATGGGGACGGCACGGGGAGGGCGGAGTTGAAATATATTAGACTAAAATAATTGTGGCAAGTTTATCGGCCTGACTTTTATTCAGTGTATGTACTGCGTCTGACTACCCGTTCGGGTTTTTCGCATATTCACACTAATGGGATAAGCATGAGAAGGGTAGAACTTACTATTATTATTATTATTATTATTATTATTATTATTATCATCAGCACCGCATCTTACTACCCGTTCGGGTTGTACGCACCTACGATAATATGTAATGGTAGAGTGATTGTGAGATGAAATGGAGGACCTACAGTTTAACGTGGAATCCGAACCACGGTGGAGGCCTGAGCATTCCCCACATTCACAAGTTATGATTAATACACATCTTGTCAGAAGTGAAGAAAGGGTTTAGCAATCAGATAAATCTATGCCGGGACCGAGGATTGATCTCCGGACCCTCAGCACAGAAGTTCCAACACCTTGCCCCTAGACCGCCAGGTCACCTTTAAGGGTGTAAACTAAAACATAATTGAATTAAATTAATTTCCCACGAATATTAATCATAATTTTATTATAGTTATTTAATAGTTGCTACTCTAATTAACACTGTAAGAATAGTTTATATTTTGGAACAAGACCAGATAACCGTAGCACCAACTCGAGTCCTAGTGGAACCATTTATACATTGTATGAAAATACAATTAAACATTTTCATTGCGTGGTATTAACCTAATTTTGCTGTATAAATGGTGCTATATTATTCCAGACTTAGGCCCTTTTTTTAGTAACCACTAATTTGACTTGTATCTACATAGATATCACTTTCAGTTAAAAATTTTATCACTTTTTGAAAAAAATAACACCACTTTTACCCAAAAAATAACCTCCCATTTGCATGCCTCTATTTATATATCATAATATATAAACATAATTTTTATGCGCTATACGTTACATTTTGATATAATATGTTTAGAGACATTTCTGCATGACCATAACTTCTATTTATGTATTATATTTATGGCATAATAAAATGTATTTGTAAACAAATAATTGACTAAACTACAAACAAAATATAGTTAGTCTTAGAGCCATTTGCAAGACTAATACCATCTATTATTTGATCAAAACTTGTAAGCTGAAGAGTGATAGGTTTTTAATTAGGAAAGTCTTTTTCGTCCCGTGGATATACTAATTTAGAATATCTTCAAACTTTTGATCTCTGTTATATTTTAAAATATCTTGCAAGTGTAAAACACAACAAAAAATCTTTTTTCGCCATTTAATCACCTCGAGTTAGATAGAGTAAGGCAAATTGCAAAGAGAATCTTGATGTTAAAAAAAAACTTATTTTTGTGAAATACACGGTACAATTTTAAGATTCCTGGACAAAATCTCGACATGACTTTACATAAGGGAGAATCTTAAAATTCATAACACATCCTCTATAAAACAAACACACAGCTTAACGCAGTAAACCTAGCAAAAACAATCACTCTCCTGAATTACTTAGTTAAACAGTTTAGTTTTCAGTAAAATTTCAGACTAATCCCAGGGTTGCCACGCACCTGGAAAATACAGGGAAGTTTTGTGTGTCCAAGAAATCGGGAAAGCACAGAGAATTTAATCAAAAAGCCGGAAATGACTGGAATTTACTTGTGAATTTAAGCCATACACTGCTTGCAAACTTAAAATAATATACACAATATAAACTAAAAATTGAAACTAATTGTCTGATCAGTCTCACTGGAACACGTCTCAATGATGACAACTCCTGGGTGCAACCGAGATGACTTGATCAGCGAATGGTGCGCATGCTGCACATTTTAGGCGCTTACACCTCCTCCCCCCTCCCCCGCTATTTGACAATTTCCAAAAAATGAAAAATAGTCAAAAGTGCCATTACTGTCCGTTTAAATCTCAAATGGTTTTAAAATTTTCTATTACAGTCCACAATATTGATACTGGTCTCGTATCAAAAGTATCGAAGCATCCCTAGTGTTAGTTGAGCATCCCTAGTGTTAGTTGAGCATCCCTAGTGTTAGTTGAGCATCCCTAGTGTTAGTTGAGCATCCCTAGTGTTAGTTGAGCATCCCTAGTGTTAGTTGAGCATCCCTAGTGTTAGTTGAGCATCTTTTAAAAAATGTTATATACTAAAACCATTTCTGACTCAAAATTTTTTTATTCAAATTTTTATTTTTAACCTATTTAGAGATACCTATTTTTGTGGCGGAGGGTGGGGGGTGCAGTTCTAACGAAAAAAGTTTTTTTACCATTCTTTCCGTACCGTCTGGAACGGTTTGATGGATTTTGTTAAACCTTATTCTCCAGAACGTGTCTGATAGGTCTGTCCAAGGACCCTTGGAAGCAAAGTGCACTTTAAAGTTGCCATGGCGTCAACTTAAAGGCCGGAAGCTATTCTTGATGGTGTCGGTATTCTCTTTCATGTGTGCAATTAAACCCCTTACACCACACTTTATTAAGGGGCACATGCGACTTTAGTTTAATCAACGTTTAATATTGAATTAATCTTGTGAATGTGAGGAGTGCCAGGCCTCCACCGTGGTTCGGATTCCACGTTAAACTGTAGGTCCTCCATTTCATCTCACAATCACCCTACACATTAGCGTAAGTGCGTATAACCCGAACGGGTAGTAAGACGCGGTAATAATAATAATAATAATAATTTTGAATGAAAGTATTTTAGATTTGTGTAAAGTGAATAAAACATTCACAAACTGTTAAATAAAACCAATATGTTGTGTTATTTGCTAAACGGTTAAATTTCTCTCGAGAGTGAAAATCTCTGTTCAAAGGAAATTTATTTTAGCTCTTCAGTAAAATTATTTACGAATAATTCTTTTCTGATATAAGTAAATTAATTAGGATAATATACTAATTTATAAATACGTATATATTTAACAATTGCTCTAAATGTGCAGACACGTTATTTGATATCAGGGTTCCTGTTTCGGTTCCCCAAACAACCATCCCAAAGTTCTGGTTTTAGAAACAAAGCTCCTGTTCTTTTCAGATCTTAATTAGGATCCGGTTCTGAGTCCAGTTCTCTTAAATTTTTATATAAGTCATTACCAATATTAAATTATTGAATAAAAAAATATATTACAATTTACTTAACAACAAAATAATTGTTAAATAATTAGTCATTTTTTAAACAAAAATCCCTATTGCACTGCGCACAATGAATATAACTTACTATCTGGACTTCTTGATATTTGAAGGCAGAGTAATCATAACTTGTGAATGTGGGGAATGCCAGGCCTCCACCGTGGTTCGGATTCCACGTTAAACTGTAGGTCCTACATATCATCTCGCAATCACCCTATCATTACACATTAGTGTAAGTGCATATAGCCCGAACGGGTAGTAAGACGCGGTGCTAATAATAATAATAATAATAATCAGCTACATTAAGCGAGTGATCTGATTCCATAACCATCTTGACTCAGTAATGGTTGCTACACTGCCAGGTGTAAAATTGGGAGTTCACAACTATGCATATATGAATTACATATCGCACACAAGGTTAAGTACAGGCTCTGCTAAAACTGAGAGAAGAATGACCCTGGGCACGGGACGATTCCTGGATAGCTCAGTAATAGACCATTAGCTCGTTAAGCCAAAGGTCCGGGTTTGATCCCCGTGTCCAGGTGTCATTTTTCAACTAAATTAATATTTATTGAATTTTGCCAGCTTTCCATGGACACCTTGTGAGTGATTTTAATCAAATAGTGTAGTTCGTTAATTGAAATATGAAACATGGAAAAGTGTTTTATTTTGTACAAAAATCTTTGGAAATATCTTTCAGCTCAACGACAATTGTACACACAGCCAGAATTTAGTATTTTTTCCCCAGAAAAGAGTAAGTTTTTTTATTTTCCCATACACATGTAAAATAAATAAATTGGATAAATTATTCATATACCCAGTTATGTTAAAAAAACCTACCCATTATATGAAAAATACAACAAACTTACTGGTGAAATGTCACTATACCCATACCCCAATATGGGAAGATACAACCAATGCTTTGATGATATTTTGTTTATCCCATTACTTAACATGGGAAAAATCTCATCCCGGTGTATACAAATTACAACCAATGTACAGGGAAAATATAAATTTTTCCATAAACACACGTGGGAAAAAAACAACCCTGCATATGAAAAATACAACCTTCATAGTGGTCAAATATTAATTTTTCTATACACAGGTATGGGTGACCTGGTGGTCTAGGGGTAAGATGTCAGACGTCCATGCTGGGGGTCTGTGGTTCAATCCTCGGTCCCGGCACATATTTATCTGATTACTAAACCCTTCCTTCACCTCTGACAAGACATCTTGCGAATGTGGGGAATGCCAGGCCTCCACCGTGGTTCGGATTCCACGTTAAAACTGTAGGTCCTCCATTTCATCTCACAATCACCCTACCATTACACACTAACGTAAGTGCGTACAACCCGAATGGGTAGTAGGACGCGATAACAATAATAATATACACAGATATGGGAAAAATACCGAACTAGTATATGAAAATTACTACCAACTTATGGCACTTTCTCCATGACCCTTTATGGGAAAATTCCAATACTTGTATGGGAAAATTACTTCCAATAGGCCTACGTGTATGGGAATTTTGCCACAGATTTTTCTTAGTGTACGGGTAAACTTCCTCTAAATTAAACGTTCCTCAGCCCTATCCCATTAGCGTAGCTAGTACATAAACGTATACCCCGAACGGGTAGTAAGACGTGGTGCTAAAAAAAGCTATTAGCCGACTATTTGCATAGATTTTAAATTCAAACCACTTGACATAAGCTGATAAATAGAGTACATTTTTATTGAACGGTAATCTATAAACGGACAACCAGATATAAAAACTATATACCCATGTTCCCCTATGGCTTATCTTAAAATATATGGCCATAGTGTAATACGCCCAGGGCAGACCGCTACCTTCAGGGTATACAACAAGAATACACACATAAATCGTCTGGTATAGGTTCAAAGAATATCTGCTAAGAAAGAGCGTATCTGAATGACGGCTTCTTCTTTATAACGGGTCAATTTAGATTTCCTTAGTTAAAGTCGCTTGGGCTCTTGCGATGAAACATCTCACCAAGAACGGACTTTCTCAATAACAGACAAATCTCTAAACAGTGGCGAAAAAAATTATTGTAAACACCACACAACATATTTTCATGAAGATATGTCATAAATACTACTGCCTCGTGTAAAGTACGAACATTTCTAGAAGAGTCTACGTAATAATGACTAAGGTAGGTCTACTTCAGGGTCTTACCTACCACCCATTCAAAGCCACCATCGAGGGTTGTTCCAGCAGTTTAATCTGTGCTCGTACGCGCATACAGGCCTACACTATACAGTACAGTCGCACATACAGGCCAACAATATACAGTACAGTCGCACATACAGACCTACACTATACAGTACAGTCGCACATACAGGCCTACACTATACAGTACAGTCGCACATACAGGCCTTCAATATACAGTACAGTCGCACATACAGACCTACACTATACAGTAGTCGCACATACAGGTCTACATTATACAGTACAGTCGCACATACCGGCCTACACTATAAAGTAGTCGCACATACAGGCCTACACTATACAGTAAAGTCGCACATACAGGCCTACATTATACAGTAAAGTCGCACATACAGGTCTACATTATACAGTACAGTCGCACATACAGGCCTACACTATACAGTACAGTCACACATACAGGTCTACAATATACAGTACAGTCGCACATACAGACCTACACTATACAGTAGTCGCACATACAGGTCTACATTATACAGTACAGTCGCAACAGTACAGTCGCACATACAGGCCTACATTATACAGTACAGTCGCACATAAAGGCCTACAATATACAGTACAGTCGCACATACAGGTCTACACTATACAGTACAGTCACACATACAGGCCTACACTATAGAGTACAGTCGCACATACAGGCCTACAATATACAGTACAGTCGCACATACAGGTCTACACTATACAGTACAGTCACACATACAGGCCTACACTATATAGTACAGTCGCACATACATGCCTACACTATACAGTACAGTCGCACATACAGGCCTACACTATACAGTATAGTCGCACATACAGGTCTACACTATACAGTACAGTCGCACATACAGGCCTACACTATACAGTGCAGTCGCACATACAGGCCTACACTATACAGTGCAGTCGCACATACAGGCCTACACTATACAGTGCAGTCGCACATACAGGTCTACACTATACAGTACAGTCGCACATACAGGCCTACACTATACAGTACAGTCGCACATACAGGCCTACACTATACAGTACAGTCGCACATACAGGTCTACACTATACAGTACAGAAGGCGTTCTGTATACATTTCATATTATTTAAACGTATTGTTCTGTGTGTTATTCATTCTGTTGAGTAAGCTACGTACAATATTTATTTATTAGTCATAATTATCCTGCATAAAATACTTAACAGTGAGGTAATTAGATTGTTGTAACTGATATCCATCGACCTCGGTGATCGTGAGGTATAGTGCTTGCCCATGGACCCTATATTCATGGGTTCAAACCCAGACAAGTTTAACAGATTTTTCTTTAGCGATACAAATTCGCAGTACACCCTCCTTTGGAGGAGAAGTACAGTCGTCAGTCTCATGTCGATTGTGGCATGTAAAATAAGGTATCTATGTGAAAATAACCTTTCCCGCTTTTCGTGTTCCCACATACACATTAAGTATGGAAGGCAACAAGGAACTATCACACTTAATTAACTCTCCTAGTGCAAAGGATTTCTACCAGATTGAGCTGGCAACACTAACCAGCAGAAGGCCTGAGTGCATGACCAGCACCGGATGGATATAAATCATATCAAACCAACCTTGACTTGAAAATACGAAAGTAATATCCGCATTAGGGAGTCTATATGGGTTTATATAATATTTTTACTACCGCGTCTTACTATCCGTTCGGGCTATACGCTTATTTACTAATCACGCTAGTAGTTTTAGGGCTTAGAAAGGTTATGTTTATAGGAAGTGTATCCACATTTGCGTGGGGGGTAGAGTGGAAAACTATTTTAGAAAAAACTTTCCTCAGTACACCCGACCAAGACTCGAACCTCAATCTCCCAGTCATCGACAGTCTAGTCCACTGCGAGATTAGCATCTTAGACCATGCTGCCACCAAAGTGGGTTTCATATAAATTAAACTGTGTTAAATCAATATTTTTTATATATATATTTTTTTCAAATAAAGGGCATTTTAGTTACGGACATATTATTTTCTAACCCGGATACAGACAGATGAAATACCAAATGGTCAAGTTAAAACAGAATCTTGAAAATGGTAGTGAACGACCGTACCGGCGGCAATGAGGAGTGCAGATAGCTCGAGAGTTTGCCGGAGAACTTAGACCGTGGCGGTGGTAAGGTATCGATTGGTTGTCACTGCCTGTGGCGACTGAGAGAGAGGAACACACACACAGTAGAGAGAGAGAATACGGTATTTCTCTCTTAGATTCGTTTAATCTCGTTAAAAGCAACAGCACCGCACTCGGTCCGAAATGCTCGCATGTGGAGAGCTGGGCCAGACAAAGCAGCTAGCAAGCGTTGCATGCAAAATTACTACCTAGATGGCAGGCACATGGTCGAGGGGTTAGGGAGGCTTTCCATGATTGTAGGGAGCGGGGTCAGTCCCCGGGTAGTGCATGCAAAAATTTACTGTCGGAGAATGTCAAGCAAATTTCATTGCTATGTGGGTGTCAGTTCGTCATGTCACGAAGATAATCTTCATTGTTATCTGGGCGTCAGTTCTTCATATCAAGAAGATAATCTTCATTGCTATGTGGGTGTTAGTTCGTCATGTCACGAAGATAATCTTCATTGCTATGTGGGCGTCAGTTCTTCATATCAAGAAGATCATCTTCATTGCTATGTGGGTGTCAGTTCGTCATGTCAAGAAGATAATCCTCATTGCTATCTGGGCGTCAGTTCTTCATATCAAGAAGATAATCTTCATTGCTATGTGGGTGTCAGTTCGTCATGTCACGAAGATAATCTTCATTGCTATCTGGGCGACAGTTCTTCATATCAAGAAGATAATCTTCATTGCTATGTGGGTGTTAGTTCGTCATGTCAAGAAGATAATCTTCATTGCTATCTGGGCGTCAGTTCTTCATATCAGGAAGATCATCTTCATTGCTATGTGGGTGTCAGTTCGTCATGTCAAGAAGATAATCTTCATTGCTATCTGGGCGACAGTTCTTCATATCAAGAAGATCATCTTCATTGCTATGTGGGGGTCAATTCGTCATGTCAAGAAGATAATCTTCATTGCTATCTGGGCGACAGTTCTTCATATCAAGAAGATAATCTTCATTGCTATGTGGGTGTTAGTATCATCATGTCAAGAAGATAATCTTCATTGCTATCTGGGCGTCAGTTCTTCATATCAAGAAGATCATCTTCATTGCTATGTGGGGGTCAATTCGTCATGTCACGGAGATAATCTTCATTGCTATTTAGGTATTAATTGGTCATGTCAAGAAGTTAATTATTATTTCATAATGTCAAATAGACAATGCGCAGTTCTGATGAGCAATCCACCCCTTCTTAAATCGTAGCTTTTTTTCTTCTAATATAGTGTTTACAGCTTTGGCCTAAGTCAGAGCTTCAGAGCTACTGTGAAGCTACGACAGACAAGCAATCTACCTATTCTTAAATCCATGCATATAATAAGGGACGGTCTTGTAAAATACGGAACAGATGGCAGCCGTACGTACAAGATAGAACACTTTGTTGATACCACGTCGGCCGATGACACTAGATAAGGATAGCTAGGGCAGTGTGTATTTTTTTTTCTTAAAAAAAAAGATGACATGTCTTTCTTCCGCCGAACAACGTGAACTGATTTCCAAACTATTGACTCAAGGTAGATAGCGGCAAGCCTTCACCCGACTATCTAATCACTAAGCTCTAGACAACAACTGTTTGAAGATTAACGGTTTACTTTAACAACAGAAGAAGAAAGGCCGATTTAAGGTCATTCAATAGTAACTACTATACTATTTTGAGTTTATAGCATTTTGGCAGGGAATATAACATAAGCTGGGGAAGGGAGGCTATCTTGGAAAATATAGCAAGTAGCAATGTCTCAGTTCATTCCAGCAACACCGACCAGATAAGGAAGCCGTCATCCGCTTTAATTGGGTGTGTCATTAGTTGGGATTATCTGACCCTCTGCCTCAACCGGGCATATTATTTTATGATAATAGGTGTAGTCTACAATCAGTGCAGTCACAATAGGAACTTTCATGAAATAGATTTTTCAAATATATATTTTTTCAGTTATCAATTTGGACCAATCAATAAAAATTAACGAGTACATTTAGGTTTAAAAAAAAAGTGTTCTAAATAATATTATTTTTATTATTTTTAGCACCGCATCTTACTACCCGTTCGGGTTATACGCTTTAAGTACTAATTACGCTAATGGATTAGGAATTGGGAAGGTTGAAATTAGAGGAAGTGAACCCGCATTTGCGTGGAGGGAGAGTGGAAAGCCGTTTAGGAAACCTCCCCTCCCCCTCCCCCAGTTCACCCTGTTCTAAATAACGACATTGTGTTATAAAAAATTATATAAATTCAAATTGTCCGGGTATAAAGAGAACAACATTTTTAAATTATAAAAGGATATAGTGTTACCACTTTTAAACAGCTTTTGCTTTTAAAAAATATTTTTCCTTAATATAATATAAATATTTAATTGTATACAACGTATATTAATATATAACTTAATTATACTAAATTTCATCCTCATACAATAATTACTTTACATTAACAAGTGCATGTAAGGCATAACATAGCATTTTTGATCCCTTTTAATTGGTGAAAGGTAATGATTTGAAATCAATGAATTAGTATGTATAGCTTATAAATTATATAATTGCTTGAATTGCTCAATAAATTGATAGCTATCGAGTGACCTTAAAGCTCTGAAACACTGATTTATGAGAACGCTACTCTACGCAGTGCTCCAGTGACTGTTTCAGGAACTATAAAGGTGGACGACAGGAGACATGGTCTAAAGGCGCTTGTGACGCTTTATACAGGGAGGTTCAGATGTTAAGAAACTTGGTTAACAGTATCGGTTTAAGCCAAGACATTCTTTATTGACCGAGATCTTTTTTAACTTGACCATTTGGCATTTGGTCTTTATATCCGTACCTTTGCTACACCTTTGTTATACGATAAGGTAGCAGACTAACCTTGACGTATTACACAATGACTATCTTATGAGCTATTCCGGTCGAAATGACTGCCCGCAGGCCAAATGCGGCCCACACTTATTGAAAATGTGGCCCTCACAATATCCCGGAGGTAAATTAAAAATAAACTATCGTTGGCGGATGTGAAATAGCTAATTACGTCAATAAAAATATTTATTTAAAAAATGGTCATGATTGTATTTTATAGTGCACTTATTTGATTTATAAAAATAGGTATAATATATATTTATAATGCTAAGCTGTTTTGGGAAAATGTACGTAGGTTCATATTTTATATTACCTTTTGACAGATCAATGAACTTTTTCGACAATAAAATTTGAAAGATTCTACCAAAGAGAAAATGCAACTTACTATATTATAATTATTGAAAGTAATTGTTATTGTTTATTGAGTGTTGTTTGTGGGATAATATTAAGTTGATGGGATTACTAAACATATCTTCAGCCCACGTTGCAAAGAGATTATTAGATGTGATCCTTTCGATGAAAAACATTGGACCACCCTGGTCTAAGGCGTCACTTTAGCAGTAGGATATATTGTCGATGAAGGGGAGATAAAGGTTCGAATCTCGGTCGGGTATACTAAGATTTTTTCCAAAATTGTTTTCCACTCTCCTTTACCCCAAATGCGGGTACATATCTTATAATATAAGATTCCTCATCACTAAAACTATTAGCGTGGTTTGTACGTAGGTGTATAACCCGTACGGGTAGTAAGCCATGATGCAAAAAATATGTCATTTAGTTTTGTTATTTTTACATTCCAGATAAATCAGGTGTCTTCATGGGATGCCTAAGACAGGCTTTTAAGGCGATTGGCTCTTTTCATTTGGCATGAAAACAAACGGTTACCTTCAAGAATTTTTATTGTTTTGCAATTTTCTTTTCGGAAACGGTTTGTTCAAGAATAGAGGCTTGTTGATTAAGTTATACTTTTTGTATTCACACAACCTCTATAGTTTTAACAGTGGTCAAATATCGATAAAATTGACATTTTTTTCAATAGAAAACTGCCGGCTTCATAGCAAAAAATAAGAAAATGTAACAATTAATAAACATTGATACATTATCTTAGAAGGCGTGTTGAAAATATTAATATAAAAATTTCAATATTTCTCGATAAAACTGATATTTCCAAATATTAGATTTTTTCACAAGATCTGTCCGGTAGCTAGCGACATCTACGGTTTCCGTGATCCATCTGTTTTTGTTGGCGCGGAAGGATACATTGGTCGGTTGTGAAGCCTTTCACCCTGCCGCACACCATCCCACAAAATAGGTTTTAGACTTATACTCGACCGTTCCAAGGGCCTTAAGTAAGAGAGTAGGGATTGCGTTTTAGGGGCCGTATTTTTGAAGTAGTTAGAGCAAAATATATTTTTCACCAATATAAATCAAGTATATATAAGTTATTTCCAGTAGAAACCGTTGATATTACTTCATGTAGAAAACTAAGCTCTTTATGTTTCTACTGGAACAATATTTGATTTATTTTGCCGAACAAAATTATTTGCTACGAAAACTGCAAAAACACTTAACTATTATCGAGTCCCCTTCCATTCCACCTTAATAGGGCTTAATTGATCCTTCTTATAATATCATCCTCGGTTCCGGCTCAGATTTATCTGATTATCAAACCCTTCCTTCACCTCTGACAAGACGTGTATTAATCACAACTTGTGAATGTGGGGAATGCCAGGCCTCCACCGTGGTTCGGATCCCACGTTAAACTGTAGGTCCTCCATTTCATCTCACAATCACCTTACCATTATACATTAACGTAAGTGCGTATAACCCGAACGGGTAGTAAGACGCGGTGCTAATAATAATAATAATAATAATAATAATAATAATAATAATAATAATTTTAATCTCATACTCCTTAAGATATTTATCAAATCATCTAAAAGGGCTGTTTTGAACTCCTTTGTAATAAGTGTCCCTTCATGAGTTGTTTTGAACTTTTTCATTTAATTCCAAACGACTGGCCTTTTGGAGCAGTCTAAGCCTGACGTAATCATCTGACAGGCCTATCCAACAGCCTTCATAACAACCACTCGAACCTTAAACCACGTCACGCAGCCAAAGTTTGTCCTCACCGACACTTTTGAGCAATCCCTCCCCTGGTGGCTATTTGAGTTATCGAGTGCAAGATAAGCCAGTTGGCTTTGTTGCCCCACTTGACAAACGCGGCTATTATCAAAGGGCTAGGGTTTACCTGATGATAACAGAACACAGACCGTCTTAAACTACGGGATGACAACCACATCATGGCTCAGTGGGGAATCAAAAAAATATGTATAAGTCAGAGTGAGAGGTACAATTTTTTTTTAATTTTTTAAGTAGCTAGGAAGCAACACATAGAGCGTTCATCGTAGTAGGCCCAACTCGGCTCCCGGCTCGCGCGAGATGTGGGAGTAAAAGGGAAATAAAAGACGTACGATCTACCAGAAAGGTGTGCAGTGCATTCGTATTTGAATGATTACTGGACATTTTCCGTGACAAAGTTTCTTGTTAACAACTACAATATGTCCCTGTTATGACAGCATGAAGATTTGTGCACAGTGTTTATCTGTGAAGCCATTCTAAAATGGTTAAAAACGGCCTTCTCATCACAGTTTTTATTCAAATATAATTTAATATTTCAACAATGTTCAGTATTAGGAACTTTTATTAACTCTTTATCTCCATTAATGTTTAATCAGGAATGATCCACGTGCAGTAGTGTTCATGTAAATCTACGATTTGAAAACAGCCGTACCACAGAGTTGGTTGGCATGTGAAGCACACTCTTAATAATAATGGTGTGTCTGGGTTACACCAATCTGGAGCTAACTTTGTGGGAAGATTAGTCAGTGCTAATGTACCGTTGCCTAGGGACGCCATCATGTACAATACTACAATCTTTTCTTGGGGGTTCTTTGCTTGTCCCGATGAGGTGAGAGGATGATGATAGTGAATATGGCGGGGTAGAGCCAATCAAGATTTTAATCCTGATTAATCAAACCATTGTGACCATGGTAATTATTCCTCTCTTAAGGAAAATACCTGGGTACAAGCCAAGAATAGGACCTGCGACCTCAAGGTCAGCATCCAGGACCACTATACTATGGGGCCAGTTAATATACAGTCAATTGGTTTCCCCTCTTTGTGGGAGGATCACTAAGGTCGCGTCATAGACCTAACTGACAGGAGAGGAGTAACAAAAGGCTATATGCATGAAAGATTCGCTGGCTGAATGGTCAAAGGCGTCAATCTTTAAATACTGGTTTGCTGAAGACTGGGAGATCAAGATTTAAATTCGGGTCAGGTATTTTTTTATAAGTGTTTTCCCAATCTCCTTCCAGGAAAATCAGTTTATATTACCTCTAAAACGTTTCCTTCCTCATCCATACCTTATTATTATTTATATGCTTATAACCTGAATAGGTATTAAGAGTGTATTACTATGGCTTAATCGCGCCTAGCTTTGGGCGTCTATTGTATCATTATGGAATCAATCATACCGCTTTGGGCGTCAATTGTAAACACTATGGATTAATTCCCTGATATAATATTGCTGTGATGATATTTAGGTTGTCTATAGCTCCGTGGTCGAGCACTAATTAAATCAGTATATTAATATAATTGAAGAAAGAGAACTGTTGATGGCTGTTTATTCACACATGGTCTATTTAAATGACACCTGTTAGTTACGTATACATATTTCAATTAAATGTTTTATATCACTGCACACTTGTGATATTAATGTAAGTTATTTTAGACTGTGACTGCCAGTGTGGGGCTCTGACTGACTCGTGCGTGGACCGGGATCTCGGTGTAGATGTTTAGGTCCCGGAGATGCCTTAAACATACGCACAATGGTTTATATATGACATACCCCTTGCCTTTCTTTCCCCTTTTCAGGAGTGTAAAATCCAACTAATAGAAAGAGTCCTGGCGACAGGTTTTGTGAAGGATAGCTTCTTATTGGTATAGAGAAATGGCGTATTTTGAAAAAATACTGCGGAGTTGTTCTTTTAACAGGAATTGACGCAGTTATTCTTTTAACAGGAAAAATGGTATAAAAAATATATTTTAGTGGTGAAATCCTTTTCACATTGTTTCTGAGAAGCACGTGTTTCTTCATGGATGAATCTTAAAAGGATACTCTACATACATTACTTTAAAGAAAAATTACCTTTATCCATGACTAGACTAGACTAGATTAATCCAAACCAATATCATTACAAGAGGTGGTGAGCAGCTTCGGTGGCGTAGTTAGCTAACGCGCTAGTCGTGGTGAGATAAGCTGCCGAGGACGGGGAGATCGAGGTTCCAACCTCAGTTGGGTGAGCCGGGTGTGGCTTTTTTCTAAATGATTTTCCACTCTCCCTCCACAAAAATGCGGTCTTGCTTCCTTTAAGTCCAACCTTCCCAATTTCAATTAGCGTAGCTACTACTTAAGCGTATAACTCGAACGGTTAGTAAGACGGTGTGCTACAAAATAGAAAAATAAAAAATACGCAGTGGTAGTAAGAAAAAAAGGGTGGAGTACGTTTATGCAGATGTTCCGATAGCAAGCAAATCAACGCCCCTCACTTCCCACTTACCCCTCAATTCCCACTTACCCCTCAATTCCCACTTACCCCTCACTTTTACTCATTATAGTTGTTGCCTACATACTAAATAAGATTCTAGAACCTTCTTATCAGTTTAAATGTACTGGGTTCTCATCGGTTTAGATTCAAACAAGGTGAATAATGAATGGTGGGAAGGCAATGACCAGAGACGTCAACCACGAAAACTTCGGAAAAGACCACTTCGATCCCTGTTGAATACTCTTAGTTGACTCGTTAATAATTTTAAAAATGTATCGGCAGATTTTAATTTTTTTTATCACCTAACAAGTAAAAATAAATTGTACTGTAAAACCTTAACATACTTTCTCAAATAGCTTGGAACTAAATTTTTCAAATTTGGTTATCAATAAACTACGTTTTTTAAAAACCACATACTATTGGTTTTAGGGATTAGGAAGGCTGTATTTAGAGGAAGTGTACCCACGTTTGCGTGGAGCGTGAGTGGAAAAACACCCGCAGTACACCCAACCTTCATTCAATACTTAATCTCCCAGTCATCGGCAGTATAATCTAACACGAGATCATCGCGTTAGACCACGTGGCCCCCGAAGCGGGTGAAAACCACCAGTTCATAGGCTTCCCTCAGAAAACCATTTTCAGATTTAAATTTTGAGAAAACATAAGACCAAAACTCATCATAATCTCGTGGTGAAAAACTATCACGATTACAGTACTTTCTCTGCGGGAGAAAGTAAAAGTAATTAATTTGTGGGACTTGCCGAGTTCTTATGAAAGAATATATAAAACTACCAGATCCTTTTTATGTTTTGATCTTAACCTTAAATGTTATCAAATGACGAAGATTAATAGTAACTGTGTTGTTTTGGAGGTTAGACGATCCACCTATTGTGTTATTTCAAGTCCTAAAAATCTTTTTCAATACCTGAAATATATAATATACAAACAATTAATTGTCAATCAGTTTCAAAGGTCAAGTTGTTATTCAACTCATTGATAAGCTACGTCCTACGAGATTAGATTACAAACACAAACCGGTTAAAAATTACTAAAGTTCAAATAAGTACCATATTTAAGTTTATTTGTTAAAATAATAATAATAATACTATTTCGTTCAAGTTGATCAAATTACGTTGTTTTAACAAAATTGATTTGAAAATACACTTTTTTAAATATAAGCCCCACGTTGAGTATGGGATCGTTAAAAATAATAGAACTTGAGATTTTGATGGATGTCGACGTTTCTTGACCCCCTGAAACCGAAAAAGTGGTTTTCAAGATGCCGTCTGTATCTTAGCCAAGAGTCGAAATCATTTTACCAATCGGGATAAACTTTGTATCTTGTGTTTTTATAAGGTTCCATAGAAGAGTTTCTGGAATTAAATAGCTTACCTTAAAATCGAGGGTAATTATTTACTTTGTGGTGAAATGAGACAAACTCAATTTTCTCGTAATCGGCTCGTATGATTTTGACTAAAATTCATATCTAGACACGGTTTAACATCACAAAAAAAAAAAACACAAGCATCTCGTTTTCCCATAAAAAAAAATGTCTTTGAGGGTACTTCACAATTTCGGACATTTTCAATTTTCATCAACTCTCCGAAAATATTTGATATACGAAATAGCTTACCATTGAAAAGTTGTAGAACTATTAAAAATAAAAATAAACATATCCGAAGCATGGTTTTATAAAACCAATATTTTCTGGGCTATAAGCAAATATATTTTTTTAAATGGAGGTGTAAGAAATGGGTTGGTCGTTATCCTCTTTGGAGAAAAGAGATGTATAATTTTTTCTCAGTATGTTTCTGTAACAATGTATATTATTTAATTAAACCTATTTACTGGAATGTCTCTGCAACAATGTATATTATTCCGTGTGAACCTAATTTTAAGAGTTTTAAGTAAATATCTCTTTTTATTTGGCAAAGGAGTGAGAACATTTTGTGCGGTGAGCCTTAGGGTACCATTTAATTTAAATTTGTGGATAGTTACATTATTTAAACAATAACTTAAATTTGACAAATACGTTTAGTACAGAAAACATATCCCAAGCAAAATGTATTACTTTAAAACGTAAGGTGATTCCATTCGACTTTTATTACTCCCGTAGAAAGACTCAACCGATTCTCGTCATGGTTGGAAAAAAAGAAGGGAGTTTCCACCCCGATGGTGAGCTTGATAATTTCAAATCTCAAAAATATTCTAAGGAGAAGACGCAATTTTAATAAACGAACATTTATTTATACGGTAATTTCTCAAGTTCTACAAAACTAATTTTAATTGTCTTTATTTAAATAAAAGAATTTGATTCGAGGTTTATTATATCAAAGTTTAAATGTTTTCAAAAACTAATATAATTTACGTTTTTGGTGGATTTTATAAGAAAGAATCTGCGAAACGGAGTTTCCTCAAAACTACTCCTGAAGATTTTGTGTTTGTTTTTTTAACACAAAATTTTGTATAAAATAAATAAATTAAAAATAAAATGTAATATTTACTGACATTTGAACTGTAGAAAGAATAATTTTAAAATTATAAAATTTTGGAATAATTTGTTATTTATTGTAAAGGATAATCTAAAAGAACGTTTCAAGAAGTTGTGAAATTTATAAAAATCGTTTATTGTGATACCATGAAGGTTTTATTTTTGATACCATTTAGATAATTTCAATTTTATGTGTGTGAGTGAATAAGTAAATAAAGAAGTGAACAAGCTTGGGAGTGAGTGAGTGATAGAGTGAGTGAAAGAAAGCTGGGAGGGAAGAAGTGAGTGGGAGATGGAGGAAGTGAATGAATTAGAGAGAGAGTGAGCGAGTCTGGAAGTTAATGTGAGAGTGAATGATTGAGTGAAGGAGAGAGTGACTGAGGGATTATGGTAGGGTGGAAGTGAGTGATATAGTGAGTGAGATAGTATATATAATATTTAGCACCGCGTCTTACTATCCGTTTGGGTTATACGCTTTAAGTACTAATTACACTAATGGATTAGGAATTGGGAAGGTTGAATTAGAGGAAGTTAACCCGCATTTGCATGGAGGGAGAGTGGAAAATCATTTAGGAAAAATCACCCCCAGTTCACCCGACCGAGATTCGAACCTCGATCGCCCCGTCCTCAGCAGTCGAGCTCAACACGACTAGCGCGTTAGCCAACTAAGCCACCGAGGCGGGTTAGTGAGATAGTGATAAGACAGAGTGATAGAGTGAGTGCGTAAGTGAGGTTGGGAGGGAAGGAGTGAGTGAAAGATGGAGGGAGTGAATGAATAATAATGAGTGAGTGAGTTAGTATTTGAGCTAATGGGGGAGTGTATGAGTGAGAGAGGAAGGCATTGAGGGAGGGATTATTGGAGTGAGGGAGTGAGGGAGTGATAGAGTGAGGGAACGATATAATGAGTGGGTGATAGAATGAGTGAGTGATAAGAATAAGTGAGTTATGGAGGGATTGAACTATGGAATGAGTGGGTGACTGATGGAGTGTGTGATGGAGTAAGTAAGAGAGTGATGGATTGAGTAAGTGAGTGAATGAGTGTGGAAGTCAGGGATTGAATGAAGGATGGAAGGAGTAACCAAGAAAGTGAGTCTGGAGGTTAATGCTGGAGGGAATAGTGAGGGATGGAGGAAGGAAGGGAGGAATATAATGAGTGTGGTAGGGAGGTACAGGCTGGTCGAAGTACCTGAGTTCGAGCCCTCGTTGATGTTGTTGTGGTTGCTGCTGTTGTTGTTGTTGACGTTGGTGGTGTTGTTGTTGTTCTCGCTGTTGGTCGCCTTCTCCAGCACCTCGTGGTCCTCCTTGCAGAAGAGCCCATCCTCCCTGAGGGCGAACTCGTCCCCCGGGATGAGCTGCCGCTCGCACGCGCTGCAACGGAAGCACTCGATGTGGTAGATCTTCGTCTTGGCCCGCATCACGAAGTCGTTCTTGCTGAAGCTCAGCCCGCACTTAGAGCACTTGGTGCCGAACAACCTGCCGGGCACCAACAGAACGAGGGCCTAAAAAATTACTAGCGTCACTGCAAGGCGGCACACTGGCGGACAGGTGGTGGTGGGGGTAGTGGCTCTCTTATCAGGGGGGGGTGGTTTCAAGGGGTAGTTGTCAGATGGTTCTCTTATCAGGGGGTGGTTACCTGCTGGTAGTTGTTAAGGGGATAGTTATCAGGAGTAACTATCAATAGGTAGTTTTCAAGGAGAGAGTCTCAGGGGAGAAACTATCATGGGGTAGGTAAGTTAGCAAGGGGTAGCTATCAGGGGGTGTTTATAATGGAGTAACTATTGAGATGAGGTTTTCTGGGGGTGGATATAGGGGTGTTTGTCAAGGGGTCGTTCTACAAGGCAAAAAATGGGAAGGTTTTTTAATGAGAGGAAACTTTCACAACAACTTCCGGAAATTATCCCAGATATGTCTGAAATCTACAAGGAAGGAAGAAACAGTTTGCAGTAACACGTATTGACGTCGAACGCAGAACAAAACTTGCATTAGGACGACATTGAATGAAGCATTCTTCATCAGAGACTAAGCAGATAATATAAAATGAGTTTACTATGACTCCAAATAATTCAATAGTTGCAGTCAATCATTTTTTGCAGAATACGTTATGGAGAATAATTATTTCACAGTTAGAAAAAAGTTTTACTGTTGTGGAAAAACTCCAGGTAATGTTTACCAATTCTTCCCCATTATTACAGGAAGTCAATTGTTCAGACAAGTATTAAAGACTTTCAGCTGTTGAAGGAATTTAAATGAACAAGTTAAACAATAATTTACGAGAAATCGATACTAACTTCAGTTATTTGTTAATGTAATTGAGCGACGGCAAACTGAAAATATACAGCTTCAAGCCAGAGAAGTACCAGGATAAACATTGACTCATGGTTCGGTAGTTTACGAAACATGCGGCAAAAGGTTGAGCACAAAGGATACTTAAAATGGCCATTTTGTGTCCTAGAAATGATCAAGTAGCTCAAATAAATTAGGTGTTTAGTATCTTATACGAAGAGGTCCAATTCACATTAGTGTGAACTCAGTCAACCGTAAGGATGTGTAGTATAGAGGCAACTATCCAGGTTTTTTAATATTATTATTATTGATAGCACCGCGTCTTACTACCCGTTCGGGTTGTACGCACTTACGCTAATATGCAATGGTAGGGTGATTGTGAGATGAAATGGAGGACCTACAGTTTAACGTGTAATCCGAACCACGGTGGAGGCCTGGCATTCCCCACAGTCACAAGATGTCTTGTCAGAGGTGAAGGAAGGGTTTGGTAATCAGATAAATATGTGCCGGGACCGAGGATTGAACCCCGGCTGCCAACACAGAAGTCCGACACCTTACCCCTAGACCACCAGGTTTTTTAATAGTTTGATGCTATAGTACAGGGTTGTCCAACTTTTTTTTTCCTCCCAAGGGCTATCAGATTGCTCCGCAGACCGGAGATGTACTAAAGTAATCCCATCAACTTTGTACAGGCCTACAACAACACTTATAAACCATTACTTTCAATGCATACATAGTGCGCCTATCTTTGATTGGTAGAATAGTTGAAATTTTTCTGCCATCATTTTTTTTATTAATCTCCCAAAATTGTATCATGAAATATAATTGTAAGCCTATGCATACACACGTTAATATAATAATTTAGATTATGCACATCATTTAGACATATTTTTATTAATCAAATAAATGGATAATAAAATGCGGTCATAACATTTTTAGATGAATATTTTTATTTGAATTATTAGCTGTTTTACATCTGCCACTTTTCATTTTCCTCAGGAGTACTGCAAGGGCCACATATGGACCGCGGGCCGCCAGTTGTATTACACAACTCTAATTTGATTAAAAGTTAATCCATGTAACAATTTCAACAGATTTATCTCAAGCAAGACCGTACGTAGTCAGGGGGAGGTTTAGGGGTTCAACCTTCCCCTCCCCTAGCCCCCAAATTTTATGAACAAAATATATATGGCTTTATTTATGGTTCAAACAATATAAAAATTAAGATACAAGTGCAAATTAGGGGGGTATGTTACCATAAAAACACTTCAGATAGCTTCTAAAGGTGTTTAAATATATTGATTTTCCTAGCCCCCGGCAGTTAGGGGGTTATGTTACCATAAATACACCTCAGACAGCTTACAGATAGCTTCTAAAGGTGTTTAAATATATTGATTGTCCTAGCCCCCGGCAGTTAGGGGGTTATGTTACCATAAATACACCTCAGACAGCTTCTAAAACTGTTTATCATTTAGAATTTGTTTCTACCCTTCAGCGATTGGGGGATGGGCTCACCAAAATTGGCTGGCCATGGCCTTGATCTCAAAGGGATATTTATTTATTACCAACAATCAATTTGATACCTAGAGACTTCGGCATTCTGGTTTCAATAACTGTTAATATGGGGATATGAACACGTGAGAGAAAGTCCAGTGGTTTTGCAGTTATTTGTTTTAAAACTCTTTTTGGCTAAAATAAATCAAATATTTCTCCAGTAGAAACAATATTTAAGTTTCTTCACACGGCGATATTGACAGTTGTTGAACTTATATGCTGGGTGACCGGTGTTCAATCTTCGGTTCTGGTCCTGATTTATCTGATTGTCAAACCCTTCCTTCACCTCTGACAATATGCGTATTAATCACAGCTTGTGAATGTGGGGAATGCCAGGCCTCCACCGTGGTTCGGATCCCACGTTAAACTGTATGTCCTCCATTTCACCTCACAATCACCCTACCATTACACATTAGCGTAAGTGCAGTACAACCTGAACGGGTAGTAAGACGTGGCATAAATAATAGTAATATCTTTCACTAGTGTCCTGGAAATTAATGTTAACTTTTTCTCTTAATTTAAAAAGTTACTTCATCTAATTCCACTATGCTCACGACCGACATTCAACAATTGTTGATATCACCATGTAAAGAAAATTAATCTAAGTTTATACTGGAGCATTAATTTTGGTAAAAATAAAGTTTTGCTATAATAAAAACTGCTAAAATACGTCTTTTCTTGCTATCTCTACATTCTTAAGTTATTTAGTTGCAAGCTCAAACAATGAATATGGTTGGTGTTAATCCGCCAAAGCCTTCAACCATCGCCATTTGTACATGGTCCTTTCATATGATATTTTATAGACAGAAATAAACTATTTATAAAAAAAAGGCCTAATCTTAGATGTGCTTATGAATTGAGAGCTATTGCTAATATTATAATCAGCCTGCCGTATACACGCCAAAAAGTATTCAAATATATGTAGGCGGTCGTTAAATAAGTTTTACTTACTTGGCTACTCATATAAAACACTCTAAAAATACACTTTTAGTTAAACTGTAAAAATGTGAGGTTTTAAATTAATATTTTGATTTATTTATTTGAGGTATTTAACTAGCACTTTCTGAACTGACGGATTATATCAGCACACGAGAAGTTACATAAAAGAAAGTGAAAAGGCCTAAAAATTTTGCTGGGAATGATATTTTCACATACCTTCAAGAGTTCTTCTACGCCCTACAATCAACAAGGTACCAAGGATGTACTTTCCCTTAGAAGGAAATTGTATTACAGATTTTTATCTCAAGGAGAAAAGTCCGTCAAACCTGGCTGAGTTTGAACCTACGAACATTGGGTCTTGAGGTGAGTACTTTATCCCAAAACCACCGAGATCAACGGCACTTTAAAAATATGCCTTTAGTACTCTACTCATAGTCTTAGAGCAATGATCAGAATGATGATTTTCACAATGAGAAATGAGCATAATATCTAGATATCAATTTTGGACGAGATCCATTATAACATTTTGAAACCATTCACAGGTACAGAGGCAGATATAATAATATTATAAGCACCATGTTTTATGTCCATGAGCTCATAAAAGGTCTATATCCGCACTTTAATCTTGAAGTAAAAATTTCTCGCGATTATAATACGTTCTCTACATGAAAAAGTAGAAATAATCCATGAGTATTACTTATCGGGGAGAACTACTTGTCAGAGTTACTTTATAGGGGAATTGTTGGTTCTTGGTGGCTTCTTGCCTAAATAAGACTTCTCATATTTTAGGTTATTGCCAAGATGAATGATTGTGTTATGAAGTGAAAGATATCAACGCGATAGGTCGCATGGTCTAAGGCGTCGCTCTCGTGTTGGACTAGACTGCTGATGACACGGGTATCGGGGTTCCAATCCCAGTTGGGTGTACAGAGGTTCTTCTTGTTGGAACGTCTTGGTCGCTTGGCCCACTCGTCAATTTAGGATGATAGGTGTAGGCCAGTATTGTTGGTTGCTAGTTTCAGAAGATTCAATCGGTAAGTACGTGAACAGTTTTATTATGTTGAAATTGATTATGTAATGAGAATATATTATTGTTCAGAATTGTTTTATTATGTCGTACCAACCTACGTGAACTACAATAGAGAATAGTACCACTCTAGGGATTCTATTAGTGTCGGTATACTTAGAGCGGGTAATATGAATTCCATAGAAGTATGCTTAAATATCATCATCGGGTAGGTCTTTTTGTAACATAATGCAATGTAATGTTACAATAGAACTAGCTCAAGATAGAGATAGGCTCTAATGAGGGGGACTGAATAGAAATAGCTCAAGATAGAGATAGGCTGTAATGAGGGGGACTGAATAGAACTAGCTCAAGATAGAGATAGGCTGTAATGTGGGGGACTGAATAGAACTAGCTCAAGATAGAGATAGGCTGTAATGAGGGGGACTGGATAGAACTAGCTCAAGATAGAGATTGGCTGTAATGAGGGGGACTGGATGGAACTAGCTCAAGATAGAGATAGGCTGTAATGAGGGGGACTGGATAGAACTAGCTCAAGATAGAGATAGGCTGTAATGAGGGGGACTGGATAGAACTAGCTCAAGATAGAGATAGGCTGTAATGAAGGGGACTGGATAGAACTAGCTCAAGATAGAGATAGGCTGTATTTACGGGGACTGGATGGAACTATCTCAAGATAGAGATAGGCTCTAGTGAGGGGGACTGAATAGAAATAGCTCAAGATAGAGATAGGCTGTAATGAGGGGGACTGGATGGAACTAGCTCAAGATAGAGATAGGCTCTAATGAGGGGGACTGAATAGAAATAGCTCAAGATAGAGATATAGTGTAATGAGGCGGACTGGATGGAACTAGCTCAAGATAGAGATAGGCTCTAATGAGGGGGACTGAATAGAAATAGCTCAAGATAGAGATAGAGTGTAATGAGGCGGACTGGATGGAACTAGCTCAAGATAGAGATAGGCTGTAATGAGGGGGACTGGATAGAAATAGCTCAAGATAGAGATAGAGTGTAATGAGGGGGACTGAATAGAACTATCTCAAGATAGAGATAAGCTGTAATGAGGGGGACTGGATGGAACTATCTCAAGATAGAGATAAGCTGTAATGAGGGGGACTGGATGGAACTATCTCACGATAGAGATAAGATGTAATGAGGGGGCGTGGATGGAACTATCTCACGATAGAGAAAAGCTGTAATGAGGGGGACTGGATGGAACTATATCAAGATAGAGATAGGCCCTAAGCTGTAATGAGGGGGACAGGAAAATAATTTTCTCAAGAAATGCATCAATAATATTTCTAGTTTCTAATGCCATAGAGTAAGTAAAGTTAATATAAATATTTATCTAAAGCTTCCAATAATAGGCAACTTCCTAATGGAATAATGTGTAACTTATCTTAACATTAGGCGCCTATAAATCAATAAGATTTTACAAGGCCACATTAGATTTTAAAAAATTCACGTAAAATAACTTTGAATTATTAACTTTTCATCCCAATTCAAAAATTAACATATACAATAATAGGAATCACCCTTTATTTTTTCTCAAAAATCTCGCAGTATTCTTTAGTACTTTAACAATTTTCGAAAAGGTTTTGAATTTGATGCAATAAAATGTGATAAGATATAATTTTCCAAAATGGTGTAGGCCTACTATTCTAGCTTTGATAAAAAAAAAGGGCCATAGGGTATGTTTATTCATATGGCCAAGGGCCGCCTCTAACCATTATTTGTACATCCCCGCCTTAGACCTTTCTTTAATCGAAGTGGGTATTTTTTGAACTGTTATCTGCAGGACCCGAATTTCGATTACCTAAAAGTTGCCAAAAATTGCCCAATATTATTACATTAAAATAGTAAAAAATTACCGAATTCAGAATAAAAAACCTACTTAAAATTCAAACAAACAGTAAAAAAGAACGCGTATGAATACATAAAACAAGCCTATTTACTTAGATTTATTTTCAGCACCTTTTCTGATTATACGCATATGTAAGCCTATTAACTACGCTAATGAGTTAGGGATGAGGAAGATTGATTTTAGAGAAAGTGTAGCCATATTTGCGCGGAAGCAAAGTGGAAACTATAATTTTTTTAAACTATCCTCAGTTCACCCGACTAGGATTCGAACCTAAAACTCTCTCTCATCAACAATCTACCCTATTGAGAGAATGACCCTCTAGACTATGTGGCCAACGAAGCAGTTTAACATCAAAATTATTTAACATAAATACCTAATAATGACTAAAACGTTATTAAGAGCATGAAAATACGACAAAAAAAACTAAATGACAAAAATGACTTAAAATGTTTCTATAAAATATCCAGATGGGGCCGAAACAATTAGACTATTAGTAACTTGAATACTAACACTTTAATCGAAAAGTAAATATTCACTAGCAAAATAAAAGCAGACTTAACACTAAACCTCTCCACTTTTTGAAGATAATGTGCCTGAGGTGAGCTCCACTGGACATCAGATAAACCTCAGCAAGTTGCCCATCACTCTCCTCAGACAAACCTCAGCACGTTGCCCATCACTCTCCTCAGACAAACCTCAGCACGTTGCCCATCACTCTCCTCAGACAAACCTCAGCACGTTAGTAAGATGCTTTGTCGATTTCTGTGACACAAAGGGCCAATTAACGCGAACAATGGGGGCTTAATTGATTGAGGGGGTGGGGGG